>SNQJ01S0085859.1:0-24962 GCA_010110895.2 Picea sitchensis | reverse complement strand
CATAGACTAGAATGTCCATCTTCGCCTTCACACCTATCTTGGTGATAGCTTTAATCAGTCATTCATTGGCTGCATCTTTGGCTGCAACTTCTCCTTGTTGTTCAACTTCAACTTCGCCTTCAGAGTCACTCAGATCTCCAGCATTGGCTATGCGTCTCTGCGCTGCCTCCATATCTTCTAGTCTTGCTCGAAGATCTCTCATTTGCCTTTCCATTTCTGGATTTCCTGCCGGCCTGCCTCTTCTTCTCACCTCCCTGTCTTTTGGGTCGGGTGACTGTCTTTCTCTTCTGGGAGGCATGGTGAATTTTCTCTCTCTGCTATAGAAAACAAAGAGTCAATCTCGCTTTGATACCACTCAGACGTGTGTATCAGAGTGATTTCCTTTTCTTCCTCCTCGCCTAAAATATACAGACAAGAGCTAGCTCTGATACCACTCTGACGCAAAGTGCACCACCCAGGGCAAGTCCACTTCCACCAGGACCTTATCTTTCCTCGGCCCGAAGAGATGAACCACTCTTCAAATCCCTTATGGGGACTTTTCTGCACCCACAGGATGCTCTCCTTATGATCTCCCTTCATTCTATCGGGAAATCGGACCTCGCACGATCGCAAGTCCTGGACTCACAGGTTAGGGCTTCTCAAATCCCCGAAACCTGATGAAATATCCACTTCACGCCTTCCTTACTTCTGTCAGGAATTATCCCGTCGGGAAATCGGTACATACGAGGTCAAAGTTTACTCACCTCGTGAATCCCTGATTCCCGATCTGCGATGACACCTGTCCTCTACTTCAACACTATGGTTGTGGGACCATTGCGTTTTAGAATTTTGTGACTTCTTCTGTAGTGAGTTTCTTGTCTCCGAGAATCCTGAAATGTTGAACCCCGATACACGTGTGATCTATATCCTCCACGTCACCGCTTCCTTTTCTGCTCTATCAGGTATCGCGAAATCGCGATTTCTCCTGCAGCGATTCCGTTGTATGCGGAAAACCTGAAATGCTGAACCCTGACTCTCCAGGATCTCGTACCACGCGTCCCTGCTGTGATCGGCGGCTCCTATCTTCTTGGGAAATTGCTAATTGCGATTTCTTCCTGCGAGAGTTTTACGCCTCAGTAAAATCCGAATCCCCGATGAGCCAAATCTCGATGGCCCCCTGACTCCTTCCCTACACGTTAAGGCTTAAACCGTGCACAACTTCCCAAGGTCTGACGGCTGACGAGATTTCACAATCTTCCTCTACGAATCTTGACCGTCGGTTCCTTTTACTCAAGGATTCCTTCAGAAGACTAAAACTCCTTTCTCAGAACTTATCCTCAGACACTTGCACTTGCATCTCCTGCTCGAACTCTCCTTGTCCCAAAACTATTGGGATCTCTATCAATTATATCACGAAGGCACTATACCTCCTGAGCTCTCTTACTCTGATTCTTTCAGAGGTATTTGCGTGCACTCCTTGCGACAATCATTCAACAACTCCCAAGTGTTGAATCCTTCTGACTCTGCGCACTTCCGACAGCAGTAGTCTTTGAATATTTTGCTCAGAATCACAACTCTAAGACTTCTTCTTCAACCTATGCACTCCTTGCATGGATTCAATAACCCACTTCCACTTTGGGTGAATGAGAACCAGAGTTAGACTTCTGAGCCTTCATCAACACACTCCTTGTGGATGAATTCAACTGCACACCTTGCAGGAATCTCCTGGCTCAGATAGAGAAACAATTGAAACTCATTCCCTCTCCCTTTCAGACTTCACTTTAAAACATGAAATCACATGCACAGCATATACAAAGAAAATGCATAACAAGAAAGAAAAAATTCCTGAGCATAACATCACTACACAGAGAAAACAACACAAACCAGGTGCTTGAATCAAAGCTTCCTTTTATTAATTCAATGAATTGTACATAGGTGTTCTTCATACAATATTCTCTATCTGCTCTTCTCTTCTGAATGCTTGATCTGAATAATGTTACAATGATACAATGAGGGTGTCTATATCCATTTTCCCTCCTTCCATCTAAAACTATCTAATCTAGAAATAAATCTCACCTACCTGCATTTACTAGATTAAATGCCTCCTATCTACTTCAGACAAGAGCGTATGGCTCGAGCTATGATACAATATACAAAAGGCACTTTTCATAAATACATCATTTATACATTGGCGCATCATCTTGAATGGAATTTCAAAAAGTTTCGGCTGGCCTTGTCCAGCTGTTCGTTGTCTTTCATGCTGGCTCGCTTGTCTTGGGCGATGCTCCTGCATCAGGTTGAGACTCATGCCATATAATGACATGATAAGATGGGCCCTGGAAAACGTTGATGTCCAAACCAGGAGCATTTTCAACTATCAAAAGGTTGTTGTTGGGTCTTTCCAACCAGAACACCTCCAAGTAATGTACAATCTTTCTCCAGATCCTAAATATAATTATAATACTGCATTTATGATGGAATTTGAGAAACGAGAATGCATACAATATGACAAGAGTTATCTCGATATAATCAAGTCCTGGTGGGGGCACCTAGAGAAGTTGAGGGTCGACGTTCATGGTGTGTATGCCACAACGTCGTTGGATACTCCCATGATTTATGTAGCCATGATGCTCTGCATACTATTCAAGAAGAAGAGTCCTACTTGTTTCCCAGTGGAATGAGTGTCGATCATGCATGAGGTGGTTGAATGCTATGATTTTAACTGGCCCAATATGTTGTCGGATAATATGGCCAAAGAAATCACTGAATACAAATTGGTGAATTCAAAGGGGCAGCCCACCCCTTTCTATATGTCTGCGTATATCATGGATTTTATTTTCTTCATAACCCCTTTCCCACTGATGAATTGGAGTTGGACCCTGACCAAAACAGAACCTATTCACTTCTATCACTCCAAGTTGTGGGAGGACAAGGCCAAATATTTCTTCTACGAAATTTTCCACCATGTAGTGGTGCCCATTCATATAGCTTTATATGGTTTCCCACCCCCTCGAATTTCAGACAGAATCATGGGAAATATGGGAAAAACAACATATTGGTTCATCGAAGAAAACTTCTCTTACATTAGGGTCTTCATATGTTCAGTCTCTCCCCATTCTCTCCTGAGATTTTTACTAGAAAATCTAGTATGTCGAGAAGTAGCTTATCAAACAGTGACAGGAGGCATCAAAAAGGAACTAAAAGGAGCCCAGAAAAAGGTATGGCCTACCTTCCCTCTCCAGGTTGGTATGTTTTCACTATTATACATCGGTCATTCCAAGGTGGAGGATGCAACCTTGGAGGATTCTAATTTGGTTGACATCGAATTTAAAAGGCATGACCCACACAAAATCGTGTAAAACCACCTGTCCTAGTACAACCTGAAGAGATATGTGCATGAAAACTCTCTACATGATGACATATTTAGGGGAGACAAGTCTTATGAGGAGGTGTTGAACAAATTCGAAGTCGTGTCCTGAGATCAACTAGCTGGATTCCTCAGTTTCCAAAGACACAGATGAAACAACTTGTCGAAAATATTACAGGGGGAATCGGTAGCCACTTCTCCTACACAGGGTTCTACACCTCCATATTTTGAATCATGGAACTCTGGTAAACAAGGTACTAAGGAAAACCTAAGAAGTTTTGAAGTTCTGAATCAGGAATTGAAAGCTTCATTATCAAATCCACTAGGCCCTCAGGCAACGACTCAGCTCGAAGCCTTCCTAAATCAAGGGTAGGATGCACCTCCTTCAACACCAACCAAAACCTGCTACCAATATAGCAGAGCAACAGCCATCCATGGAGATAGGTTCTCCTATTTCTTCATTGACTCCTTTATAGTCTAGTTTCAGAAATCCTAGTTATAAAGTCATTTTTATAGGTTCTCTCACCCCAATTTCCCTTGAAGACATGCCTCCTTCAGACTTCTTCTTTAGAAAGAAATGGAGGTCCATCGTCAAACGAGAAACACATCAGAAAGATGGAGCGATATTCAAAATAAAAAGAATGGTGTACAATGGAAAGAATCGAGATGATACCGAATTTGAAAAGAAAGTTGCAGGGTCATTGTGCACTTTTGTCACTGCTAATCAATGGTTTGTGGAATTTTTTTTCGAACAAATGCAATATAAAAACCTATTGGTAGGGAAGTTGCAAGATCAAATAATGACCCTGGAACAGACTGTGAAGAATAAGATAAACTGATACTTTGAATAGATCAGAGCTTATGAGAGACATCAAATTCAGCAGCTATAGGCTAACCTCGAGGAGCTCCATCAGAATTCACAGGAAAACAAAGGATTGGTCAATCAACAAGATGAATTGATAAAGCAATTGCAGGCCAGGTTAGACTTGACTGAAGGTACATTAGTAGAGTTATCAAATTTTCAGACTCAAGAACCGGAGTTAAAAGAAAAACTAGAAATGACCCAACAAGATCTTTTCATGAAGGTTGATGCCATCCATAAATGCTACCAGGTAGTAGAACTTTCTCTAAAGGACATCTACATCAAATAAAGAGAATCTCGCTCAGCTTGAGTTAAGTTTCAAGAAGTCATCTTATTGATACAAAAATATAATGTCTCTGATGTTCTTGGCTTTCTCTTTTTAAACAAATAAAAGGTGATATGGCTCTAAAGGCCTAGGAAACAAATCTAGCAGAAAGAAAAAGACTTGCCAGAGAGGTAAATGAAGCTTGTCTAGAATCTTTGTCATCACTAGACAAAAGACTAATTTATTTTGAAGGAAATGTTATCTCCGAAGCCTTGGGTCAAATTGATATAGCAAAGAACCAGTATAATTCCAGAACAAGCAAAGAAGAAGCTCTGGCGTCCATTTAGAAAATGAACCAGATTGATCTCCTTAAAATAAATAAATGGATAATAAGCCCAAGATTACAGTTAAAGGTCACATCTCAAGGAGAGAAAAGGATACAAGAAAATATGCCTCAGGTAGAGAGGAAATTATACACTTTCGAGGTGAAGGAAAATTGAACCTTCAAGGTTAGTGGTGCAATTATTGAGTAAATGCATCCAATGTATTGAATATGGGAAAACAAGCACATATGGAAAAAAGTGAGGAAACATGCACATTCTATTAACATATTTTAGGGATAGATGGAAGGAAACAAAAAGTCTAGAAATGTATGTCGAATCATTAAAAAGACCATACGACAACCGTATCCAGGCTAAAGAATGAGGAAAATAAATGTTTCTTCCGGTAGACGAAGAGACAGAGGAGAACGCTAGTGGAGCTCTTCAGATTTTACATTTTGTTTCCTTTTTCAAAAATATGCTATTTTTAATTATAATAAATCCAATCGCTTTGAGTTGAGACAGTTTGTATAAATACATAGATTCAAGATCTATCAAAGGCCGCTTCTTGTTGGATGTAATAGAGAAAACTCTCCTTTGAGTATTAATATAAGTGCATACAGAGATTCCAAATTTTGTTCAATTTGGGTTATGTGTTTCTCCTGTATTTCCATATTTCAATATTTCCCTATGTGATTATTTGATAAATGTTTGATTTCAATTTACTACAACAACTACTGTAATCTTATTATATCAGTAATTCATTAAGTAAGCAGTTTTTCCTCTATGTTTAGTGTGAGTAAAACAAGACCAACGAACTGTGTGGATTACTGTATCTTATACTTTATTCAAGGGCAGACTATCTATTTTCTTCCACTGCAACAAGGTGAGACTTTTCAACAATTGATGCCTTTCTTTTTTTAATAGTTTTGTAAGTTTCTCTCATTCCATTCGATATTAAAATTGCGACTCAAACAATGAAATACGACCTTTGTGTTGTCATACTATTAATTTCATTTAATGAATTTTTCTCATATAACTAAGGTAGAAATATCATGCTTTAAAATAACTCTCTTTAAACTTTCATGATGCCTGACATTAGTCTTTGAGCCTTAAGTTTAATCTCAGGAACAACATATTTTTGGCGCCATTATTGGGGATGGAGAAATGAATTTATTTTTCTCTGGGAAAACGACAAGGTAAGATTCTATCTTTGACAGTGAACAAAGATTGAATACACAAGTAAGGCTTATTTTTATCTTTCACTTGGTGACTCTACCTCATATAAACTGGCATTTAGTCGAAATAATACCAGAAAGAATCCAGATGATAAGCATACCACACCTGTATCAGATCCCAAAAGGTTATTGAAATCAAATGATACCTCAAATCTACCACTGCATCAATAGGTAAATTATACCAACCCAAAGTTACGTAGGTAAATGCTAATGTTTCAATTGAATATCTAACCCCCGAAGTGAGTTTTAAACAAGTACCTTCTGCGGAGGCACTGACTAGTAAACCTGAGGCTAAGCTTGAGAATCCAGAAGAAATTATACCCAAGATAAAGGTTGATATTGACTCGACTGATATTCCTACTGATCCAAACAAATGATCCCTCTCTATACGCGCTGTCGTCGACTTTTCACCGATTCCATCCTTTCTCGAAGTAAGGATTTCAATTCCCCAAAACTCTGAAGGATATATCCTGTACCTTGATTCAACCCCTATTGGTACTCCTATATATGTATCTTGTAAATATGAGAAAACTAATCCACATTTCCCTTTTTGTCCTCTTCTAGATTTTTCATCTCCTAACGACCTTTTTCCATAATTTCCTTTGCCACATCTTGAAGAAGTTGAAAGGTCACCACTTCGGTCCCTTGAAGTTTTTGAAAATCCCCTCTTTAGGTCCCGAAGTCCATCTCCTAGACTTCCAATGGATGCTGCTGGAGAAGGTGGTGTTGGGGGAGGTGGTGCCATAGGCAGTGGAGAAGGTGGACAAAGTTAAGGGAAAACAAGGATTTTTTCCAAGGTAGCTGCCAGATATGATCCCCAGGTCCTCCCTGTCCCCCTTCATGACTTACCTGAAAAATATATGAAAAACCTACCTAAATTCATGGGGGAAGGAGATTTAACTGCAACCAAACATATATCCTTCTTTGATCAGTTTGCTGACATTCTCAGCATTGAACATGAAGACATTTACTCAAGGATATTAGTTCAAACCTTTTAAGGAAAAGTGAGAACCTAGTTATGAGGCCTCCCGGTAGGTTCCATAAGGTCTTATGATGATCTAGAAAACACATTTCTATGACAGTGGGGAGAGAAGAAGGACCATCTCTATTATTTGACTGAATTCGGGCTTTAAGAAAAAATAATTCTGAGTCAGTTCTTGAATTTACTCAGAGGTTCAACAAATTGTACAATAAAACCCTAGCTGAGGTCAAACCCTCTCAACCCACTACAAAGGTAACTTTTGCAGGAGCCTTTGAACCTGATTTTTCCCTCCTCTTAAGAGAAAAAAAATCTGCCACTCTAGCAGGGATGCATGATGATGCCATAGAAATCGAATCTAATATGATGACATCAAGGAAATTAAAAACTAAGTTTGAGATGAGAACCAAAGAACCTAGACCTTTCAAAGAACAAGTTGGACCCTCCAGATCCGGTAAATCTGCAGAAGAAACGATGGATGAGATGGCTAAGATAATTAAAGTTCTATCAAACAAGATATCTAGGATGTAATTAGATCAAGCTAAACCCGATACGTACGCTAGAAATCAGTTCAATCGAAACCCTAACCCTCAAATGCAACATAGACAAATAAAAAATGAAGATCAAAAGATACAAGCACCTTTTAAAACTGAAAATTTTATGCAAAAGGATGATATGAAAAATTATGAGGAGTTAGAAGAGGATCTAAACAACCTTAGTGATGATGATCTAGAGCCTCATTTAACTAGGCAGGATTATGAAAAGTCTTTAGACTTAGAACCCTTGTTTAATAATGAGGAAAGTATTAAGAATCTGGGAGAATCTGAATATCAAGGACTCTCCAACTCAATAATGGTCGAAATCCAACATAAGTACAATTTAAGGCCCAGAGAAAAAAATCCTACAGATGCTCCACCGAAAATGATTTTTTCAAGAAATAAAGCAAATGAGGCAGTTGTTACTAAACCACTAGTCGAAAAACAAGCTTCCCGAACAAAAACAGTCGAAACAGTCGAAACACAGACTAAGAAAACAAAGAATATAGAGGCACAATCTTCAACCATAGAAAACGAAAAGACAGCCAGAGGTTTTAGTTTAGAAAATGAACTTAATAAAATTAAAATCCCCATGCCCCTGGTTGAGCTTGCCAAAAATCCAATTTATAAAAAACAGATTGCCAAAATGATAAGTTTTTCCGATTTTGAATGTCACGCAGATGTTATTAATCTACAGGATGAAAGACCTATGATTACGTTTGGCCCGCACATCGAAAATACTAAGGATTATATTTCTCCGTTATTTATTACATTAACTGTGCATGGCCACTTACTCCATAAATGCATGTTAGATTCTGGGGCCTCTCACAATTTAATGCCTACAATTATCATGGATAAATTGGGCCTCGAGATTACTAGACCTTATCAAGACTTGTATTCATTTGATTCTTGGAAAGTTAAGTGTCTTGGCATGATCAAATATTTGGTAGTAAATCTTGCACAGATCCCTGTAAAGAGTATCCTAATGGATGTAATCGTCACCGACGTCTCTGCTAAGTATGGAATGCTTCTATCCAGGTATTGGGGTGCAAGATTAGGAGTATCACTTCAGTTGGACATGACTTACGCTACGATCCCAATTTTCGGTGGACAATTCACTAGACTGTACAAAGAGATGAGGCTGGCATATATTGTAAGTGATCCCCAAAAACCAAATAATTACCTAGTATATGCAACCGATCAGGACTTAGGAAATTGTAAATTATCCATTGATGATGATTTCGAAGAATGTAAAGAAGAAGAAAATAAAAAAATAGAAAAAAAGAAAGAAAAGTGTGAATAGAATAGAAGGAGTATGGAAAAAGTGTTTTGATGGCACTTCATCTTGCGACAAGATAGGGGCTGGAGTGTTATTTATAGCACCAAGAGATGAGTACGTTATCCCCTTTTAATACAGATTACAGTGGGAGATTTATTATACAAATAATGTTTTTGGGTACGAAGCTCTAGTCTTAGGATTAGAGGTTGCCAGAATGTTAAAAATTGAACATCTAATAGTTTATGGAGATGCAGAGCTTATTGTGAAACAAATAAAGAAAAATTATCAGGCTAAACATCTAAGGCTAAGGTCATATAGAAATTGTGCCTAGGATTTGATAGATAATTTCTTCTTGTCCTTTAACATTCACTACATTCCCAGAATGGAAAATCAACAGGCAGATTATTTGGCCAAGGCTGCGGTGACCTTTGTACCACCTACTATCCTAAAACTGAAGTATCATATCGAAATGAGACATAGACCTTTGATCCCAAATAATGTTCAGCATTGGAAAGTCTTTGAAGATGAAGAAAAAATTAAACAGTTCCTTGAAATGATCAATGAGTTATTTGAGACTCATATAGATCAGGAAAACCAGAATGATCCCATCTGGGTCATGAAGGAAGGTGAAGATCCTGAAGAGTTCCAGGATAAGAATGAAAATCATCGAATTATTATGCTTAAGAATAATAAGATCCCTAGAGTTCTAATACCCTTAGAGAGATTGTTTGACCAAGACGACATAACCTTAAAATATACCTTACGACCTCAGCCCAAAGAGGTTGAAGACTGTAATATAGGAACTAAAGAGGATCCTAAACTGGTCAAGATATCTAAATACCTTCCTTCCCAAATGAAAAATAAGTATGATGAGTTTCTTAAATAGTATAGAGACGTCTTTGCATGGTCCTATGACAATCTAAAAACTTACGATACCTCTGTAATTGAACATAAGATTCCTTTGAAACATGGTATCAAACCTTTTAGGAAGAAACTCAGACAAATAAATCCTATCCTCCTACCAGTGATAGAAAGGGAAGTCAAGAAGCTCCCCGATGGGAAGATTATCGTTCCACTCAGATATTCTGAATGGGTATAAAATTTGGTACTCGTCAGAAATAAAAGTGGCGAAACAAGGCTCTATGTAGATTTCAGAAACTTAAATCGGTCATCCCTCGAAGACAACTATCCACTACCAAAAATTGATCATATTCTAGAAAAAGTAGTCGGAGCTAACAAAATGTCCATGATTGATGGTTTTTCGGGATACAATCAAATCGTTGTCCATGAAGATGACAGAGAGAAAACTGCGTTTACCACTCCGTGTGGAAATTTCATGTATGATAAAATGCCATTTGGTTTGATGAATGTAGGGGCTACTTTCCAAAGAGCGATGGAAATTGCAATCATTGGCGAAAGAGATAAGTTCGTCATTATTTATCTTGATGATTTGATGGTTTTATCTAACTATAATGAAGAACACCTACTGCACCTCAAGCAGACATTCGAAAAATGCAAAAAATTTGGTTTGTCTCTTAACCCCAAGAAATCACATTTCGCTATGTAGGAAGGTAAGCTCTTGGGTCATATAGTGTCAAGAGAAGGAATTAAGGTCGACCTTAAGCAGGTTGAGGCTATATACACTATCAATATTCCTAGGAATGGGAAATAAATTCAATCCTTTTTAGGAAAGATAAACTTTATGAGAAGATTCATTCCCAATTTTGCTGAAATAATTAAGTTGATTACATGTATGTTGAATAAAGATAGCGAAGTGAAATGGACCGTTGAAGCTAAAGAATCATTCAAATGAGTCAAGAAAGCTATAGGCGAAGCACCAATGTTAGCCAGTCAAGACTATACTAAATAATTCTTGATCTTCTCCTTCACTTTTGAACATACTATCGCAGTTGTGCTATTGCAAAAGAACGAAGAAGGCTTTGAGCAACCGATATATTTTTTTGGTACGAGTATGAGAGATGCAAAGTTAAGGTATGACATACCTGAAAAACAAGCATACGCAATGGTGAAAGCTATAAAATATTTTAGGATTTATGTGATTCATTCCAAAATAGTCACTTATGTGCCAACTAGCGCTATTAAGGGCATATTGGTTCAACTGGACAGTTACAGAAAAATAGTTCGATGGTTAGCCAAAATTCAGGAGTTCGATCTTGAGGTAAAACCGACCAAATTAGTGAAAGGTCAAGGCCTGGAAAAACTATTAGCCGAATCAAATTTCAGGGAACTTGGTATAAATCACCTAGAATCACACAAAGATCTTTTGGATATAGAGGAGTTTGACGATCAAACACGTACGATTCAGATTCAAGATAAGTTTGCGTCCTCTTCATGGTATGGAAATATTATTTCCTACCTCCTGACCCTTCAGTGCCTGAATGATATGACTTCATCCAAAGCGAGAACTTTGAAACTACACGTGGTAAAATCAGTTGTACTGGAAGGATCCTATGGGTTTCTTGTTAAGTTGCTTAATAGAATCTGAAACAGAGGGCGTCGTAAATTAATTCCATGAATGTGTGTGTGGAGGAAATCACGCCTGGAGGGAAACAACCTACAAGATTTTAATAGATGGATATTATTAGCCAAAGTTATTTACTAACGTGAATGGTAAGGTCAAAGCCTACAACTCTTGCCAATTGTTCTCCGGTAAGAAAAAACTTCCTACACTACCTTTAATACCAGTCAAAGAAGAAGCTCTCTTTCAATAGTGGGGTCTATATTTCATCGGAGAAATCCATCCACAATCAAGTGCACACCATAAATGAATTTTGACCGCCACTGATTACTTCATGAAATGGGTCGAAGCCATTCCAACTCAAAATGCTACAGTCTCAATGGTAATAAATTTCTTGGAAGAGAACATCCTATCGAGATTTGGTTTTCCGTGAAAAATAGTCACTGACAATGCCCAAGATTTTAAATATATGGCAATGGTCAGTTTTTTCCAAAAATACAACATTGTGTTAGGACATTACGTGGCCTATTATCCTCAAGGCAATGGATTGGTCAAATCATCCAACAAGAGTCTGATCACTATAATAAAAAATGTGTTGACGAAAAATAAGAAGGCTTGGCACGTTCATCTGAAATACACCTTGTGGGTGAATAGAATTGGAACCAAGAAATCAATAGGTATGTCCCCTTTTCAAATGGTTTATGGTACTGACGTCTTCCTTCCTATTAATCTCACTCTTCCTGTGATAAAGCTCTGGCAAGATGAAAATGAAGAGCCAAATGATGTTACGAGAAGGATAAATCAAATAATCGAAGTCCAATAAAATAGGGCCGAAGTAGATGATAAACTTCAGAAATACCAAGATAATATGAAGGTCTTTTTTGATAAAAAGGCTAAAGACATGGAGTCTCTTCCTGGAGATCTAGTTTTAAAGTGGGATGCTAGAAGAGAAGATGCAGGGAAACACGACAAGTTCGACCATCTCTGGTTCAGACCATTCAAGATTGCAGTTGCTGAAGGGAAAAATTACTTCTTACTGGAAAATCTCGGCGAAAATATTCTTGATGCTCCTATCAACGGGTGTTATCTAAATAATTTTATGAAATAATCATTTTTCAAATTCCCATTGTATATACCGGTTTTGGTTTCCATTTTTCAGTTTGCAATTTCATTTTTTCTTTTGTGAATTATCTAAATTTTACTTTTACTGTAAATAAATTAGGTTGACTAGATATCATGAAAGAAAAACATAAAAACAATTGTACCACATATCATTTCTATTCTACGAAATTTTATGACATTTCCCATTTTTTTGTAGAATAGATACAGTTCATTGAGAAATGAGGATGTATCGAAATCCAACACCCAATTTTCAAAAACTTAGCTTTCTCTAAAAACAAATGATGAATTAATGATTTAGTTGATTTAAAAAAATACAAAGGAAATCTGAGGTATGAACTCTTATTCTGTTAGTTTGAGCTAAACGTTCAAAGAAATCTACTGAATGTAAAGAAGTTTTCACTTATGTAGATATTGTCACCTGATCAAAGATCAGAGAAGTATGCAGTAATAGTTTAATTCTAAAGACTTCTCTGGATAAAATGAAAAATAAAATAAAATTGAAATAAAAACGAAATAAAATGAAAAGGAAAATAAGAATAAAAAGGGCTTGAAAGAGGTTCGAGAATCAATAAACAAACTTGTGTGGGTATGCCATCCTTCACCTCAAACCCTCTAAATCTTTGTTTTGTTTTACTCTGCCCACCCCCGAGATTTTATTTCTTTATGATTCTCACTACCTTTTCTTGGTCTTCATAGAAAGAAAGAATTTCACCTTGACTCTGAAAACTTAAAAAATATTCTTTCAAATGAGATTAGGCGAAAATCATTATGATTCCTATGAATTTAACTGAAAGAAAGTATGGCTAGGCTAATCCTGATAATTTTAACTCTTCTATCAGATTTTAAACTGATTAATTCACTCAAGGTCAATCCATGAAAAATAAAATTCCCATGAAATATTTCCTATAGGCGAAGGTGTATTCAAGATCAGAAGAGAATCAATCCAAAGTACAATAAAAAAATGTTGGYAGACCTTCATTGTTAAATCTTAATCATATATYATTCCTTTAATGATACATACAAATTGATTGCCCCCACTTAAAAAATATAAAAATCTAAGATGGATGGTGAAAGGAAATTCATAAAATGATTTCCCCCATCTAGTCCAAGACAAATGGTGAAAGGAAATTYGTAATTTGATTGCCCCCATTTTGACAGATGATGAAAGGAAATTCATGTAATTATTKCCCTCATCTCAATAAAATGCAAAAGTGCTAATTGAAGTGGTGAAAGGAAATTCAATGGGAGTTGTAGATAACTTCACCGGGGTACTGAACAAGATCGCTGGAAGTGAAGCAATATCTATGATATATGTAAGGMTTTCATACATGTATATAACATACTCTGGTATCTAGTTCTCTTTCTGGTAATATTTACATTCTAACCATCAATGTTTTCCCTAAATAARTTGTTAAAATTACTTAGCCTTGATGCGAACAAAATCAACCAAAGTCTRATAATTCAGTTAGAGTTGTTTTGATTATATTAAGAAAATCCAAAGTCAGTTTCAGGAAAATGAAGTTATTGATAGCCTAACTTGAGATCAATAATTAATTGTATTTTGAAGGTTTTCTTAGATTCGGTTGAATTCAAATTTTTCTCTGTATCATTGTTTCCCCAGAGGTGTCTCCCAGAAATGCAATAATGACTCCATTTACCCAATAAAGTAACTTAGTCTATTTTTGTTCCACGTCTCATGGGGAGACACGATCCCCAGATGGAGCCTATGTTGGAACACATACAATTCTAAACTTTTGAGCTTTACATTCTCTACTTCATAAAAAATATAATCTCTCCCAAGTTGTAACTTATAAAATGACTTTGAGTTTTAAATCAAAGTCACTTTTGATTAAATAGAACAAGGTACGCGTAATATCCGTCATTGATGAAGTTTTTCAGTGTGATCGAATGACCCTTAATCCTTCAGAGTTTTGGAGCTTCCTAATTATTAAAGAAGCAAATCGCTAGAGGTCACTTCGGAGCTTCACACTTCGAGATTTTCGATAAGTCTTACGATAAAATACCCGAAACCTGAAAGGTGTCCATTATCACATTTCTTAAACCTTTAAAAGACACAAGGTGTAGTACCCGTGTATATTTTAAGTCTATCTTAAGTTAACATATGACACCTCCTTTTTCAAACGCATCATCTAAAATGAAGTCATCCGTGACACATCACTGCGAGTTATGATCCTTCGGAAGTTTAACAAAGAACTAATTCAAAAATCACTGAAGACACCAAAATGCCAAAGTATTAAACTTTAATTAATTAAGTTAATATGAATCAAAGGATAACTAATCACTTCGTGTTTTTGGGTTTCGAGGATTTCCCCTGAATCTACATTTGAAGTTCCCTAAGTCTGAACTACCGAGAAACTTGAAATTAATGCACTCGTTAAACATGATTAATTAAAGTGTTAAAACCGATTATCTAGGGATTAATCTTCGCAGATTCGGGATTCGGATAATTCTCACTCTATCTCATATAAATTTCCTGAACATGAACCGCCAAATAATAATGGTGTTTATGACTCATCAACGGTAATGATTTTTAACGTGGATTGTGGATCACTATGTAAGATTTTACATTAAGGTTAATCATTTTTTTGTCAGTAAAGATACACTAGAATCAATGCATCTGATGTGAATAAACACACTTGAATTTTTATTTAATTTTCACTTTTCACAAAAGTAGAAAGTTTTGTCTGATTGAGAAGCTCACGTGATTCCTCTGTAATATGTAACCTTGTTATGTTCTCTCGATATCATGGCACCATGGAAGATGATGAAGAATATCGATGCAGCTGGTGAGGGTTCAAATCCAAATGTGGACGTTCTGTCAGACACTACACCATGAGCTATAGACTCTGTGAAATATTAGACACAGGTGTTCGAGATTCTGGAGCATGAGATTATAAACTGAAAAGAGGATTTTGGCGATGAAGTAGATGATACTCACGAAGATAAACTCAAAAATATAGCTCAGTCAGAGTTACACAAAATAGTTATGTGGCCGAGACTCATGCCGTATAATGACATGATAAGCTGGGCCCTGGAAAACATCGATGTCCAAACCAAGAGCATTTTCAACTATCAAAAGGTTGTTGTTGGGTCTTTCCATCTAGAACACCTCCAAGTAATGTACAATATTTCTCCTGAAACTAAATATAATTATAATACTGCATTTGTGCTGGAATTTGAGCAACAAGAATGCATACAATATGACAAGATTTATCCTGATATAATCAAGTCATGGTGGGGCACCTAAAGAAGTTCAGGGCCGACGGTCATGGGCTGTATGCACAATGTCTCTAGATAATCCCATGATTTATGTAGCCATGATGCTTTGCATACTATTTGTGAAGAAGAGTCCTACTCATTTCCTAGTGGAATGGGTGTCGATCTTCCATGAGGTGGCCTAGGGCTACGATTTTAACTTGGCCAAGATGTTGTCGGATAATCTAGCCAAATAAATCACTGAATACAAATTGGCAAATTCAAAGAGGTAGCCTACCCCTTTATATATGTGCATGTATATAATGGATGCTATTTCCTTCATAACCCCTTTCCCACTGATGAATTGGAGATGGACCCCGATCAACATAGAACCTATTCACTTTTATCACTCTAAGATGTAGGAGGCAAGGCCAAATATTTATTCTATGAAATCTCCCACCATGTAGTGGTGCCCACTCATATAGATTTATATGGTTTCCCACCCCCTCGAATTGCAGACAAAATCATGGAAAACATGGAAAAAATAGAATATTTCTTCATCTAAGAAAAATTCTCTTACATCAGGGTCTTCAGATGCTCAGTCTCTCCCAATGATCTCCCAATATTTTTACCAAACCGGCTAGTATGGTGAGAAGTAGCTGATCAAACAGTGACATGAAGCATCATAAAGGAACTAAAATAAGCCCCAAAAAAGGTATGGCCTACCTTCCCTCTCCTGGTTGGTATGTTTTCACTATTAGACTTCGGTCATTCCAAGGTGGAGGTTGTAGCTTTGGAGGATGTCAAGTTGTTTTACATTGAATTTAAAAGGCATGACCCTCACAAAATTGTGGAAAACCACATGGCCCAATACAACCTGAAGAGATATGTGCATGAAAACTCCCCACAAGATGAAATATTTAGGGGAGTTATGTCTTATGAGGAGGTGTTAAACAGATTCCAAGCCTTGTCCCTATATCAACAGGATGGCTTCCTCATTTTCCAAAGACACAAACGAAACAACTTGCTGAAAATATTACAGGGGGAATCGATAGCCACTTCTCCTTCACATGGTTCTACACCTCTAGGTTTTGAATCAAGGAACTCTGGTAAACAAGGTACTAAGGAAACCCCAAGGAGTTAAAAAGTTTTGACTCAGGAATTGAAAGCTTCATTATCAAATACACTAGGCCCTTAGAAAATGACTCATCTCAAATCCTTCCTAAAGCAAGGGCAGGATGCACCTCCTTCAACATCAACCAAACCTGTTGCCAATACAACATAGAAACAACCGTCCACGAAGATAGGTTCTCCTATTGCTTCATTGACTCCTTTATATTCTAGTTTCAGAAATCCTAGTTCCAAAGTCATTTTTATAGGTGATCTCACCCCAATTTCACCGAAAGACATGTCTCCTTCAGAATTATTCTTCAATAAACATAGGTCCATTGTCAAACGAGAAACACATCTGAAATATGGAGCGATAGTCAAAAGGAAAAGAATGGTGTACGATGGACATAATCGAGATGATACAAAATTCACAAAGGAAGTTGCAGGGTCATTGGGCACTTTTTCCACTGCTAATCAATGGTATGTGGAAAATTTGGCTGAACAACTGCAACAAAAAAACCTATTGGTAGGGAAGTTTCAAGATCAAACATTGAACCTGGAATAGAATGCGAAGAATAAGATGAACCAAGACTTTGAATAGATCATAGCTTATGACAGACATCAAATTCATTAGCTACAGGCTAAACTCGAGGAGCTCCATCATAATTCACAGGAAAACAAAGGATTGGTCACTCAACAAGATGAATTGATAAATAAATTGTAGAGTTATCATCTTTTCAGACTCAATCACTAGCGTTAAATGAAAAACTAGAAATGGCTCAACAAGATCTTTTCAAAGGTTGATGCCATCCAAAAATGCTACCAGGTAGTAGACCTTTCTCTAAAGGACATCTACATCAAAGAAAGAGAATCTCACTCAAATCGTGTTAAGTTTCAAGAAGCCATCTTATTGATACCAAAAGATAATGTCTTTGATGTTCCTTAGATTTCTCTTTTTGAACAAATAAAAGGTGATATGGCTCTAAAGGCCTCAGAAACAAATCTAGCAGAAAGCAAAATACTTTCTAGAGAGGTAAATGAAGCTTGTCTAGAAGCATTGTCATCACTAGAGAAAGAACTAATTGATTTTTATGGAAATTCTATCTCCGAAGCCCTGCGTCAAATTGATAAAGAAAAGAACCATTATAATTCCAGAACAAGGAAAGAAGAAGCTATGATGACCATTTAGAAAATGAACCAGATTGATCTCCTTCAAATAAATAAATGGATAGTAAACCCAAGATTACAGTTACAGGTCAAATCTCAAGTAGAAAAAAGGATACAAGAAAAGTTGCCTCAAGTAGAGAGGAATTTATACACTTTCGAGGTGAAGGAAGCAACTGAACCTTCAAGGTTAGTGGTGCAATTATTGAGTAAATGCATCCAATGTATTGAATATGGGAAAACAAGCACATCCGAAAACAAGTGAGGAAAAATGCACATGATATTCACATATTTGAGGGACAGATGGAAGCAAACAAAAAGGCTAGAAATGTATGCCAAATCATTAAGAAGACCATACGAAAACCACATCCAGGCTAAAGAATGAGGAAAATCAATGTTTCTTCCAGCAGACGAAGAGGCAGAGGAGAACGCTAGTGGAGCTCTTCATATTTTACATTTTGTTGCCTTATTCAAAAATATGTTATTTTTAATTATAAGAAATCCAACCATTTTGAGTTGAGTCAGTTTGTATAAATACATAGATTCAAGATCAATGTCTTCTTCTTGCCAGATGTAATAGAGAAAAATCTCCTTTGATTATTAATACAAGTGCAGATAGAGATTCCAAATTTTGTTCATTTTGGGTTTAGTGTTTCTCCTGTATTTCCATATTTCAATATTTCCCTATGCGATTCCTTGATAAATGTTTGATTTCAATTTAGTACAACAACTATTGTAATCTCATTATATCAGTAATTTGTTAAGTAAGAAATATTTCCTCTGTGTTTACTATGAGTAAAACAAGACCTGCAAACTTTGTGGATTACTGTATCTTATACTTTATTCAAGGGCACACTATCTATTTTCTTCCACTGTAACAAGGAAAGACTCTTCAGTTTTTTATGTCTTTCTTTTTTTAACAGTTTTGTAAGTTTCTCTCATTCCATTCGATATTAAAATTGTGACTCAGACAACGAAAATACGACCTATGTGTCATCGTACTGTTAATTTAATTTAAGGATTTTTTCTCATACAACTAAGGTAGAAAAAAGACTCTTTAAAAACACTCTCTTTAAACTTTCCTGATGCCTGACATTAATCTTTGAGCCTTACTTTTAATATCAGGAACAACACTAGGAATGAGTGGGGATATGGGAGTGTATTCTACCTTCTTCATACATTCAACATATTATCCATTCATAATTTCTAAGATTTATTCATCTTTTAGTCCATGCATGCATTCTAAACTATTCATCTTAACCATTCCTTCATAAATCAATCATTAACAAACAAGAAACATGAGAAACCATTGAGAGAAAGTAAAATGCACTAAACAACACCCATAACATAGTTTTTACCATGGTTCACCCCCTCCTAGGCTGCGTCCACAAAGATTTGGCCTCCTTGCTTCTTTATTAGGTCTGTTGCAAAATATAGCGATGCATGCATTGCATCTTTCTCCTTACATGCATAAATAGTTTCAAGACCTTCTATGAGGCGGAATAGACCACACTGGGCTCTTCAAACTATGATCTAACCCTCAAAATCTATCCTAGTTGACTCTTCTACAACTCAACAACTTTTACAAAAATAACTCAACTACAATCATTGAATCACAAAATTAGAACCATTATTCAACAACCCCAACCTATACCTCCTATGTTCTTATTTATACTAATTTACAAGCTTATATCTGTTACAATTTATACCAAAACCCTAACCCTAGAATGGTTAGGTTTCCCTGCCTGTGCTCCTTGCATGCTTTCCTTCTTTGCATGTTGCTTTTCCTCACACGTGTTTCTTTTCCTGCCAACCATTCTTCTCCAAAATTAGGCTTTACCTTCCAAAATTAGAGCTTTCCTCAAAATAGTCATGCACCTAACATGCCCCCAACACTATCATGTGGATCATCCCGAGCCACTTAGGTAGTGTGCACTCCCTACACTGCCATGTCCAAGCTAAGGAACTTTCCTACTAGTTCCTTTCCTTTATCTTTCATTTGCGTGGATTTGTTTGTTAGCGCCTCTACAGTATGCGTTGTTATCTCCTCCTACATCAATGTTGTGCTCTCTGCTTGTGCATGTTCCCTACATGTCTTCTCCTCCTCCAAATGTGTGATCATCTATGTTGCTTGTTCTTGGAGGGGTTCAGGTTCTGCTTGTCTTTCTTACTTCTTTATCAACACATTTTCAAATCTAACTACAACTTCTTCATATCTTGAGTTCCCTTTAAGCGCTCTGTAATTATAATTATCTTCTTCCTTTGTTTGAAGTCTTGTATGGCTACATTGATCATCTTCTCTTCTTGGTCCCACTGTTGGACCTTCTCATCTTCTTCCAGTGTTGTCTAGATATGCGTGGTTCTATCAAAAAATTCTTCTGTTGTGCTTTTTTTTTTCTCCATCTCATCTATTTGGAGTGCAACTTCTTGTTTCCTATGTTCTCTAACCTCAGGAGGAGTCATAGCGTTAATCTTCTCCTTGAGATCCTCGATCTCTTGCTTGTATTGGTAAATTGTCTGTGAGATCAGGTTGATCTTCTCCTCTACACTTTTCTTTGGTGCTTTCATGTTGCCTGGGATGCGAGAATAAAATGTTGTTAATACTTGTTCTAGCTTATTTGCGCATTGTTTCTCCTCTTTTGTTTTCAGCTTCACCTGTTTGACTACCAGTTCCAAGGCATCCTTTCCATTCTTAGCATCCTATAATTCTACTGCATCTGTCCTTGCGTGCAATTGCACTTCTTGCGCGACACTAACTTGAAGTTTGTACATTTCCTTGGTTGGTGTTTTTTCTAGTACCAACTATACCAATGCCAGATCCTTAACTAGTGTCTGGATTGCGACCTCGTCCACTTGCAACATCTCTGGTGTTGTTTGGAAACTTGGCCTTGCCTTCACTATGGTATGGATAGTATGTTCTTCGCTTGATGTGTTCCTTTCCTTTGTTCCTATCACTGAGGGGAAAGGTTCTGTTCCCCTTTCAGGCCTTTGCGCTACTTTTATTTGTTCCAAGACTTGACTTATGTCAACCAACACATGCTGTATTTTCCCTTGTTGGTGTTGGGCCTCCTCAAATTCCTTAGCTGCGTAATATTGTACTCTTTCTTCCATGTAGTCGACGTTGTCCTCAGTATTTGTGTACTCAGGTAATTGTTTATGAGCCTTGGCCTTCTTACATGATCCCCTTGTATGTATGATCGACCTTTTGGGTGGCCCTGTTTCTTGTGGAGTGGCTACCAAAGGGGTTTCTTGTATCAATGTGTCCCCCTTTCGTTATGTTTCTTGCACCAGGGAAGTTTCCTTATTTCATGTCTATGCATCCTTTTGTTGAGCACTCCTTGTTTTCTACTACGTCGGCTTCTAACTAGGCTTCACTTGTTGTGTCGGCTTCTTGGGTGCAATGCTGTCTCTTGTAGGTGTCTTAGATGACCCTGCTTCTACCTCTTTCTCTTTTGGCATTTATTTGGTAATGACTGGGATCCTCCAGTTGTCTTTCTAGTTGTGTATTGCCATTTCCACCTCCTTTTCCTTGATACAATACCGTAGTTGCAACCATTCCTTCATTGGATCCCTGCGCGCTTGGATCCACATGTTTTGGCATGTATCTTTGAAGCTAGTTATAACTTGATACTGCACGAAAACCTCCGGAGTGATTCTCCATGTATTGGTTATGCTCTCCTAGATGTTGCTGAAGTATCACACAAAGGTACTCGCATTGCCACTTGTTCTGTTGGGGTCCGAAGTACTCCCGATTCATATATATTGCATTATGCAGAAATGACCTATTATGTCACAAAAGTATGAGTATGGAGGCTCCCTCCTTCTAATTAATGCTATCAGGATGATCAACCATTAGTAATGGAACTTTGTTCTCAAGTCCAGTGCATATTGGAAGTCGTCGAGGAACAGGTTTAGGAGGTATGGGGCCCAGCTGAGTAGGGTGTAATTTTCGTATTGTGCTCCAGCTACGACAACCAGAGAAAGGACCTCCTCCTTGTAGGATTTCCTTAGAATTTTTCATGCCATGAGGTTTGTGGCCATCTGGGTGGTTACGTCATTGATTATTTTTATTATGATCCCATGCAAGCCTCCCTTCGTCCCCTATGTTTTCTTCATTTCCTCTGCTAAGGAATTTTCGTTGGTTTTGTCATCTAGGTACTATGAAGGACTTTTTCCCATATATGGAAGACCTATGATGAACGCAATTAATTCCATGTCGATGGAGACAGGTTCCTCCATCCATAGGAATCCTCCATGGAGGATTTACATCAACTTATTGATGCAGTTATTCACTTCTCTCCCCTTTCCAAAGTGGGGAATCTTCAGAAGGTTTAGGGTCCATGTGTTTTTTAGGCATATCGTCAATTTATTTGGCTACATGATGGGATCTCCAAAGGGTCCTATGCCTATACTCTCCATATACATATGTTGTAAAAATTCAGAGAATTTGTCAGTGTCAGATACGTCATGGCTTGCGTATTTAAGTTTTTTGACACAACCCTATAACATTGGTGTGGCCTTCACTCCATATGGAATGGATGGTAATATTATTAGGGATTTGGGATGCTTGTGAGGGGACCATGAAAGGAGTTTTTTACCCTTTCTCCTTATGGGAGTGCTAGAGGTCCCCACCTATGCTTCTCTTTCTTCTATGCCCGAGTATGGCTTCCAGGTTATGTATTCTACCAGCCCTTCCTACTACTGTGTGAACCCTACCCCAGGTTGTGGTATCATCCCCACAACCTCTATCTACTCACTGGAATCCCCATTTGTTATGTGGGCTAATTTGGGCCTCCTAGGTTGCTTTAGGTTTCCTACATCGACTATTTTGCATCCGTGCACACTGTCATGTGAATCAATTTCCATGTCGACCGTCGTTGGGACTTGTACTTCTTCCTCAACCAGTGTGGCTCTCACTGGTTCATCCTGTGGGGAGGGAATTGCCTCAATATCGACAATTGCTTCTCTCTAGGACATTTCTTGATCTGCCTCCGCAGTTTCATGTGGTGACCTAAGGTTTCTTATAGTTTTCCTTACAGTTTGTCTAGGTGCCCCAATATTCAGAGGTGCCATAATGGGTACTTCCTTCTTTTCCGAATAAGCTTTGATTGGTTCGCTTTGTGCACTCACCTATTTTCTTCTCGTCTGTGTGCTCCCTAGCTCTATGACTTTGCAATTTCACAATAAAGCTTGTTTTTCCCATGTTTCCTCTTTATATAGAGAGTGCCATGAATGCCTTGAATATTCTTGGAGAATATTCTCTGGCTGTGATTAATGCGTTGAATCTTGTCGATTGCAATTCATTTAATTCCATAAATTCCCCAATTCACACCTTTTTTCCCTAACGATTGTTTTTCACTTTTTCGACCATTGGCCCCTTTTCTAGTGTGCTGAAATTTTTGAGTGCGTCGTGCATTTTTGTTGTGATTGTTTCCTTAGTGCGCAATGGTTTGTTGTCTGTCACCCATATGCTGCGTGCATACATTTTTCTTTTTTTCACACTGAGTCCACTATAGTTGCACACAATGTTTCCCAGTATCTTTGTTTTTTCTTTCTTTTCTATTTTTCTATTTATTTTTCCTTCTTTTTCTCCTTTTTATTTCTTTTTATCAATTGTATATCTTAATCTCTCCTATAGTACACTATGTACATGCATTTCTCACTGCTTTATAACTTTTAAGAATTAGGAGGTTGATTGTCCCTATACTGTTTCAGTCAACTCTCATTGATCATTCCTTTCAGTTTTGTTCCTGCCATATCCTTTAGCTATACAGATCCCCCATCTGTGACACTCTTTACTTCATAGGGCCCTAGCCAATGCATTCTAAATTTTCCAGGTTGTTGAATTTTTTTTACTATCATAGAGAAAGACTAGGTATCCTTCCTTGAAACCCTTCCTCTTTATATGTCTTTCATGCCAGGCTTTGTCTCTTGCTTTCTATACTGCTTGGTGAAATCTTGCTAGAATCCTATCCTCTTCTATCTCCATTAGTTGATTTAACCTTTATTTTACTGCGCCTCTTTTTGTCATGTTGGTAGTTGTTGCTAAGCGCAGACTATGTACCAGAAATTCCAATGGAACTAGTGTGGTAGGAACCAAATATCAATATAACATAGAAAAACCTCAAAACAAGTACTCAACGCCTTGAAAAAGAGAGAAATTTAGATAATAAGCCTCTTCAAGGGGGCAACCTCCTTATGCCCACATAAATGTTCAATTACCAAATGATTCAAAATGAAAATGTCTCCTTGGTATATATAGGAGACTAGGAGGTATAATTACAACTAATGGCCTAAAGCTGACATAAGTAAAATAACATTACTAATATAATATGCCCCAATTAAGGGGTAATGAGCCACTATTTAGGGATTACCATGCCCCTCCCCTTGAGACAAGTGTTGTCTGCAACGCTTGAGTAACTCTAGATGCTTCTATATAAAAGACTCATCTTCCCAAGTGGAATCTTCAGTCGGTAGTTTCCTCCATTTAATGAGATACTCTGAAATGGATCTATTCCTCAGCTGGCGAATTCTTGTGTGAGTGATGGCTTCAGGCTCCAATATTATTTTTCCTTCCTCGTCAAGTTTTGGAAATATAGTTTGAACTGGGATCTTTTCACTTATAACCTTCTTTAAGCATGAAACATGGAAAACTGGGTGTACTCGTGAAGATGCAGGCAACTCCAATTTGTATGCCATAGTAGCAATATTTTGCAACACCTTATAAGGGCCATAGTACTTTGGTGATAATTTATTATCCTTCTTGGCTTGCTTGAGGGACATCTGTTTATATGGTTGTAGTCTTAAAAAAACCCAATCCCCTACTTCAAAACTTCTTTCACTACGATGTTGATCTGCTTGTTGTTTCATACGATTTTGTGCCATGGCCAGGTTGTCCTTTAATATTTGGAGAACTTGTTGTTGATGATCGATGTGATATTCCACTGCTTGAACCTTAGATTTTTATTTTAGAGAAGAAGTGATGGATGGAGGGTGGTATCCATAGAGTGCCATAAATGGTGTCATTTTTGTTGCAGTATGAAAGG
>SNQJ01S0085858.1:198-34175 GCA_010110895.2 Picea sitchensis | reverse complement strand
TGAATTTATGGTTTCCATTGAACGTAATTAGGTTATATGTTGGGTTCTACTCCTTCTTTTGGTGGTGATCTCTTCTCTATGTTGGGATCTCTTGGCCTATGGTTTATGAATTCATTTTGTTAGATGGTGGTTGTAAGCTTAGACTCCATGGTTTTTCCTTGTGCCCTTAATACTATATTTCTAATGTACCTAGTTCCACAATTAAGTTGTAATCAACATTATTGCATGTAATTATGGGAAATTACAACTTTGTAGTGGAATAACATTGCCCAAAGAACATTCGCTCAATAATCATGAAGGCATTCAACCATTTTAACATATAAAACCCATTTTTTCTCATACTTTGAATAATATCAATTGATACATGAGCAATTAAAACAAATTTCATATCCCATAAAAATAATTGCAGTTTCTCCATTATTCTATTATCATCTGGAATACCTACAAAACCATTTAGAACCATTTGACACAGTTGGAGCTTAATTTACACAACCCTAGGCATAAACATACCCTTTGCATTACAATTAATGGCTATAATAGCCTTTGAAATCTATATATAAACATTTTCCAAACAACCAAAATTGTAATCCCAAGCCAATGTTATTTTCCAACCTTGTATCTTCACCAAACAAGAACATACTTCTCATTTATAGTAACAACAACAACAACATTAGTCATCAACATATAACAATAAATATCAAATTACTTATTTGTTATAGGATTGCACTTGGGAAATAAGTCCATGGCAGTGCTTTTCCTCCCATCCATAGGCACCAAATCAAGTAGATGCCACCCCCATTCCAAGTAATGAAACAACAAGGGAAAATTGATTGGCTATGGCTATGGATTTTCTGACTCATCCCTCTCCCTTATTATTACATCCAAGGAATTATCATCTCAAATAATTTTACTACAACCATCCCACTCACTAGCCTATTTTTTCCCCTCAACCATGCAGAGCAAAAGGAATGGGATCCCTTCACTGCTAAAAAATACATTGGCCTATTCCACTTCCCTATAGTGTTCCATATAGGTTGGACAAAAAATTTCTATAGCTAGGAACCAAGGAAAACTTGATTGTAAATCAATTCCTCTTAATATTACCAATTACCCATGAACACAATCATGGATTCCACATGGTTTGATGGTAACAATTATGGAAATGCTATGGAAACATCTCCAACACTAACATTCTATCATACCCAACATAAACTCCCCAACATACATGAATGGTAGAATGAATAAATGGTTTTCCCAAAGATTGAGAAAATACTCCTCATAGGGCTTGGATGCACTCTAAACTTGCATGAACAATACATGTTTATCAATAGAGATGCCAACAAAACTACCAATCAAACAAATTATCCCAAGTGCTACCAAACCATCACCAAATCCACCATGAAGCCAAACAATTATTTGTGAATCATACATTGGTAGTAGAGAAGGGAAATGGAAATTGACTGAGTAGCTTAGGAAGAGTTTTTGGGTAGAGAGGAAGTTGAAATGGGAGGAAAGGATCCTCTTTGGATTCACATGTATTACAATTGGTACAACATGTATTCATGGTTCAACCTACTTCATGTATACTTTCAAAAGGAGATGTTAGGGGTTTGACCCATTGACTACTCACTTCAATAAATCAACGCTCAAGTAAAAATTTTCCCAAAAGGTATTAACGTATGTGAAGACCAAGTTGGGCCCATCAAGGTTAAGTTATACCATCAAAGGGTATCCACCAAATTATGGCCATGAGCTTGTATAATGTATGATTTCAAAACTATTACCTATTCATATATATAAGATGGGTATGAAGGGAATCAAGCCTACTCATCTCCTACATTAACTTCAAAATGCAGTCTAATAATTCAAGGGTATAACCTTGAGAGTATGTCCTTTTCATCATGGAGAAAATGCGAAAATCAATAGGTGAAAAGGGAGAAACATGCACATAGGTCATCACCATAAAACCACCACAAACCATTACCATGCAAGCAATGCAATGTATAAAAACCATTCAAGGTTGAGTTCCATGTTTGAAACTTACCTTGGTCATAGTGCTTTGTTTTTGGTATCTTGGAGGGAAATTTTTGGACATGGGATTAATCAAAATCAAAGCTCGAGCATGCATGGGTTATGTGTAACCTCCTCTGTAGTGTTCCTCACTACTAAACCCCAAAATAAAAAAATTATAATACTAATAAACTCAAATGCGTGCATGTTTAAAATGCCCATACCGCTAACAACATTTTAAAATGGCGTAGTCTAAATGTTCTACGAAAAAAATATTTTCCGACGATATTTTCTGGGGACATTTGCCCGAAATCCAACGAGAAATTATTAGATCCACATATTTGGGTGATTATTTATGTATAATCCAAGTGCCACAAGGGTTTTTCAGCATGCTGAATCCATTTCTGTAATCATAAATAGATTTTAAACAACAAAAAATAGTGATTATGTGCAAATTTATATCGCCAAATTTTGACGAAAAAATCCATTTCATAGAACAATTAGACAACACCTTTTAAAGAAAGAATGCAACTAAAATTAATATTTGCACAACTTCATTTGAATGCTCCTTACTTAGGGTTTATGCACAAAAAATAAATCCCACGATCTAATCAAGATATTGACCATTTACATGCATTTAAAAACACTATGAATTTAATCCAAATAAACATACACACAGTTGCATATGATTCACTCAAGAACCAAGTTTATGCACAACAAATAAAACCCATATATATAAACAATGTAACATAGATAAACACTTATCTTTTAAACCAAATGTGGAACCGAATGCATGGGACAAACGTTCCACCCAATCGTAGATTTGTTGCTCTAAATCTCAACAACAAATCACCCTTTAGTTGGGGCTATGAATCCTAAAAATGGGGGTGTCTCTCTATTATCCACTTATAGCCCAACACAACCCACACCAAGCTAATTCTCCTACAAATATCCCAATCTACCAGCTCTCTTCCCATCAACGCACACAAACCAAGGAATGGGATCCCCTTGTTTGCCACATAGTCCCTCGGGCCTTCCCACTTCTCTCCAGAGCTCCAATGCAGGTTGGATAGGAATCGCTCTTGTTGGGGACTCCAGATATTTCAGCTGCAACATGAAAATATCACAACAACAAGCTCACTATTGTAGGGTAATTTCTCACATAGAATTTCACTCTACAAGCCTAACAATTTTCTTCTTCATGAATGTACAACTCCAACAAGATGCCACACATTCCCACTATGGTTGGATTCAAGCTCCAACACTATGTTCTCCCTTGTTGTCCCAAAACCTAACTGTAAACATTACCCTCTTTTCCCATATGAATTTACTTTTCCCTCATGCAAGTTGACTCTCATGCTCCCCAATGTTGATTATACTTAGCCCCAATGATCTCATAACTATGGATGTGACTTTTCACACCAACCTTATTACATGTTTTTAATGATTGGCTTTGGGAACACTCAAACGAAAAAATAGAAGGTTTATACACAATAATAAAATTTAGAAAGGTGGGCTGAGATTAATAGACATGGGTAATTCCCCCCTTAGACCCCATCTTAGAACCATCCCTTCTCTTGTGGAAACTTAGCCCCCATTACTCCATTTGTGCCCATCTGCAACTGGTGTTACATTTATTTTATTATTATTACAATCTACATTATTTACATTTTACATATTTGAGCCTATGTACATACATCGTATTTACATTACATATCGCTAATATGAGGATTAAAAATGGGGATGTTACATTCCACTCCCCATAAAAATTGCATCATTCTCAGTGCACAACACCATACCAACACACATATACAAAATTACAATATAGTACTTGGTACTCTTGCAACAATTCCAACCAACTATCTTATGTTCCCCTCAATATACACAACCCAATGAAGTGTACACTCTTCTTTGCACTACAGTCCTTCAGGTTGCACCACTTCCCTCCAGAGCTCCATCATAGATCGTGTTATCCCCCATTTCCAGGGATAACTAAGGAGATAATGTCTTGAGGCCCTTAGGTTGCAAACATGGAGTGTCGAGGGATGGATTGACTTGTGATGTCCACTTACACAGATGAAGACCCACTTCACTACCACACTTCTCTGGTTCATCATGATAACATCCACCACATCAGCCTATTTCTGGAAGACAATAGAACTTTCTCCATGAGGTACAAGTCAGGTATTGTGGTAAGTGTCACTTTAATACTTGAGGCATTTAAGTATGTTGCATTTAAAGATGCTTTTATTTATAGAAAATCTGCTTGGAAATTATGCTCTTTTCCCTATTTCACCTTGGTGGTTGACATTGTGCCCTAGTAAGTGGTCACCCTTGGGGAAAGGTTTGCTACTGGGTGGTCTCATTGATGAGTCATCGTACCATTCTCGATCATACTTATCATTTTTCACACTTCATCCTTTTCTTCTCCTTATCATTTGGGATTTTTGGGTGTACTGACCCAAGAAGGGATTGTACTTCAAGGAAATCATGGGGTCTTCTTGGGATCTCTCATATCTTCTCAATCTTCAAGAAGTAGTGGAATCACTGACGAAGATAAAGACGAGTCGTCGTCTATACATGGTATCCCTTTTCAAAGATGGATTTATCAGGCTCATGGCTATCATTTCAGATAGGAATTCCAGGATAATCAAGCTTGTGGTTTCTCTTTCCAGCAAAATTTCCTCCCTCCCACCCATCTCCATGATTTTCATTCCATGATTGATTATATGTCTATTTATCCTCATGATTATCATATGTTTGACTTATATTTGTTGTATTACATAATTAAGAACATGGGGAGATACCTTGATGAGATGATCAACTGGTTGCACTGGTTGTACGATTTCATCTGACATACGCAACATTTCATTGCCATGGGCCATGCGCCCCAGGTAAGTGGGTAGGTCATCTTGCTTTCTTGCATTTTCATCTTGAATTTTTCATGATAGTTTAGTTGCATTTAATTTTTATCTACTTGCATTGTTGATTTACATCTTTTTCTTTCATCATATTATATGAAAAAAGTGAAATTTTTTATTTTCTAGATTAGTTGTCAATTTTCAAGTTTTGGATTTTGTTATATGAGAAAAGGGTGAGTAAGAAACTCTATATTTTATAGTTTGTTGTTTCAGTGTAGGCACGTGTCTAACCAAGAGATGTTGAGTTTCTCATTCACTCTATGACGAACACATGTCCCCGAGTAAGAGCCAGATGTTATCCCCCATTTCCAGGGATAACTAAGGAGATGATGTCTCGAGGCCTTTAGGTTGCAGACATGGAGTGTCGAGGGATGGATTGACTTGTGATGTCCACTTACACAGATAAATACCCACTTCACCACCACACTTCTCCGATACATCATGATGGCATCCACCACATCAGCCTATTTCCAAAAGACAATGAGTCTTGCTCCATGAGGTACAAGTCATGTATCGTGGTAAGTGTCACTTTAATACTTGAGGCATTTAAGTATGTTGCATTTAAAGATTCTTTTGATTATAGAACACATGCTTGAAAGTTATGTTCTTTTCCCTATTTCACCTTAGTGGTTGACATTGTGCCCTAGTAAGTGGTCACCCTTGGGGACAGGTTTGTTACTGGGTGGTCTCACTGATGAGTTATCGTACCATTCTCGATCATACTTATCATTTTTCACACTTCATCCTTTTTGTCTCCTTATCTTTTGGGATTTTCGGGTGTATTGGCCCAAGAAGTGATTGTACCTCATTTCATGGGAAGAAGGAAATGAAGGCCCAGACGGAATGTAGCTGGAAAAGATAAAATCCAAAATTTTAACCTTTTAGATGCTCACCCAAATAGGTCTTGAGAACAATGAAACGTTTCTCTTAAAAGAATTGAAGACCTGGAAAAGAAATTTCACATTATATAGACATCCTGCTTGTTGAGGTGTGTACACGCATGCAATGTCCCTTTCTTTCCATGCATATGGCACTCTGTGTACCTCTAGTTTCAAGTGACATTGTGGCACTCCTTTCAAGTTTTAGTTACCCAATTGTTCTAGACTTTAATTAATCAATGGAAAATAAATGGGTTTGGAAAAAGGTTGCATTGAAAATGAAGGTGCAACACACCCTCTACAAAGGCACCCATAAATTAGACAATATAAACCCTTTTATGTCATGAAGCCCATGCCCAAAAGTCTTACCCCCATACACTCCATATTCTTTACATCACTTAGGGAGGGTCCACCTAGGAAGCACTCCTTGACTTGAGGAAAGACTCACCCAATAGGTCACCTTGACAACCCTCCCATACCTAAACTTGGAAAGTTGCATAGGGTCTTTGAGCACCTGTTTAATTTGAGAAGGTAGTTTTAATGCACATGTTTAAGTTTCTCTTGTATTAAATCTGATTTTACTTGCCATGATACATTTGAATTGAGACCCTTGGAGGGTTCACTCTTTTGTCTTTGCAGGACCTTTCTTGGTGGATGATTTGGAGGAACAAGCATAGCTTGGGTCTTCATTGGGTCAGGAAGCCCACAGGTTGGATGCCATGACCCACACACTAGGAGATGACAAATGATGGATGTTACCTTTGGAGACAAGAGAGGACACCTTGGAGGTTTACACCTAGCCCTTTCTATCCCAACAACTTGCCTTTGGAGGCCTTACACCACAGTTCTTGGGTTTGACGTCTTGACTAGGGATAGGGTTTGGTGGTGGTGTTGACGAATTGTTGGAGTATTGACACATTTTGATGAGGAGGGATCCTTTCACAATGACACATGACATTTGGAGTCCCAACGTCTTCTCCAAGCACTTCAATGACTTGCTAAAGATGCCAAGACATTACCTTATTAGGGTGTGATGTCACCTTTAGGGTTTTAATTTTGTGTAAAAATTAAATTGTTGTTGTAAAGGGGAAAAGTAAAGGAGTTTGGCGTCCTTATTTTGTGTTTTACCCTAATTAAGTGGAAAAATTTAATTTACATGACCTAGTATAAATAAAGGTCATTTGACATTTCATTATCATAACTCACTCTCTCTTGAGTGAGAGAGACTTGGCTAAAATTTTCACCCTACTTGGGAAATTTGATACATTGGATTTTTGGTGTAATTTATTTATGCATCTTCTTCTCTTGTGGATCAATGCTAGGCACTATCTCTTGGAGGCTAATTCTTTGTAAGTGTGGTGGAATATCTTGTAAAAACTAGGGTTTGCATTTATATCTCTTGGAATTGGTAATATTTTTTGCAATTTGTATGTTGTCTTATTAATTTCGTGGTTATTTTTCTTAACTCTTGGAGAGTTATAAGGGCATACACCCTCCATCAAAATATTTCATTCTCTTGCTATTGAATTCTCTTTTTTAAGGATTGCTACCATATGTAAAAGGTCTTACACCCCGATAAAGTTTTATCCTTGTTAGGGTTTGCTTGATCTAGGAAGTTAAAGGGATAACACCCCTAGAGAAGTAGTAAAACCCAACCTTACACAATATAATTCATCACCCAATTGAAGAAGGAACTAATCTATTGCACCGTATATTGTATATTTATGCATTGGTAAATGTGGATATTGATGTTTTCAATTGTTCAAGTGGCTAGTTCTTTTCTACATGCTAAATGCTTTCTAATGCCCTAGGGGCATCTTGTTTTGGTCAAGATTACTTATTATTGTAAAAAAAAATAAGCTACATCCATTAGGGCTGTAGAAAAATACTCCTTCTTCAACTTTTACTACTCTTTCTACCGCTGAAAATTGCAAGTAAATAATGCTAATTAATCTACTTGTTAAGGGATTTCTTTTGAGTGCTTTGCTTGTGATTTTTTGTGGGTATAACTTGTTGCTGTATCAATTGTTTTCGAAATCCATAAGGCTTCCCTAATACTTTGTTGATAACTTTATTTATCAACCCTATTTTACTATCAAAGTTTGTGCTTAAGTATTGGAAAATTATCTGCTTGTTTAGTGCTTCGTTCTCTAATAAATATTTGATAATTTTGATGATTATTTTTTCAGTAACTAGATCTTATCATTGATGACCTATATTCTTGTTTACTTCTGTAATATAGGACAACAAGATTCACTTTCTTGTCCCTTTGATTTATGGGCTTGCATCTCGATCATTTTTCTTGTTCCATGAAGGTACAACTATCTTTTGCAGGTACACTATACTTCGGTAGCCTACCCTTTTCAGAAAGACTCTTATCCAAGCCCTTTCCACTTCCTAACTTGACCTATAGGGGTTTCACCTTCCATCACACCACTTTCCATCTCATTTCCCCATAGGGTCACCGAGATTCCCCCCTTGTGGTGTTTTTCATCATCACCAAAGCGAGGGGAGCGTCTACCTAAGGTGATGGTGGGTAGATACTCTCACAATTGTCCCACTTTTGTAGTTTGGGCTGGGATTTTCCCAACCTACAATATGTGTGATAAAATATCGGACAAGAAATATCTGATATGTGGCTCCAGGAACTTCAACTTCCCAAAATGGAGCTATGCAGACTTATGTACAAATGTACATTCAACTTTCTTCAAAATTTTCAAAAACTTGCAGGTACTCTTGCATGGTTTCCTCATGCTCCCACATAGAGTCTTTAGGACCGTAACAGGTCCATTGAACTTTTACCAAGTCTATAGATTTGTTCCTGAGCAATTTGAATTTCTGGTCCATGATACACACTGGTTCCACTTGAAATTTCCCTTCATGCTCCACCTGGATCACAGTCCAATCAATCTCGTGGTTAGGTTCAAACACATGTTTCTTCAATAAATATACATGAAAAAAATTTGAATTCTCATGGATGCAGGTAATGCAAGCATGTATGGAGCTGGGCCTATATTCTCTAAAAATTCAAATGGACCACAATAAAACACATGCTCTCCTAGTTTGAATTACCTATATGTCTTTCTTTTATCTGCATAAATCTTTTGCCTATCCTGTGCAATTTTCAAATTCTACCTAATCTTTACCATCTTCTCTTCCATTTGCTTTTGTAATTCTGACCCAATAACTAGTCTGTATATTGGGTTGTCCCAACTTACTGGCGTGTTTCATTTTCTACCATACAAGGATTCAAACGAGATCATCTTCAATAATGTATGATATACATTATTGTAAGCAAATTCAACTAGGTGAAGGTAGTCTTCCCACTTGGAAGGTTTTTCCATTACATACATTCTCATCATATCTTCAATTATCCAACTAGTCCTTTATGTTTCCCCATCTAAATCTAGATGATATGTTGTATTGAAATTCAAGTTAGTCCCAAATCCCTTAAACAATCTCTTGAAAAAGTTATAAGTGAACTTGGGATCTCTATTTGAAACTATTTCCTTAGGCACACCATGTAGCCTAGCAATTCCCTTCATATAAATCTTTTCAATATTGATTATGTTGTGAGTTGTTTTCATTGGTATAAAATGTGCATCCTTTGTAAATTTGTTCACCACTACCATGACATAATTGTGTTGCCTTCTTGTTCTTGAAAACTTGGTGATGAAGTCTATTGTAACTACCTCCCATTTCTATTCAAGAATGGGTACTAGTTGTAATAATCCTGCTGGATGTTAGTGTTCAGTCTTCACTTTCTAACATTCCATACACCTGGATATGTAATTAGCCACATCTTTCTTCATTCCTGGCCAAAAATATTGGCTTCTTACCATTGTAATTGTCTACGAGTACCTTGGATTTCCAACATAGGGTACATTGTGCATCTCTTTCAACACCATATTTCTCAATTCCTGAGTGTTAGAAACATAAACTTTGTCCCTGAACAAAAGGATTACATCTTCTTCCATCTTGTAATATTTATATTTCTGTTGTATATTATTATGTTGTAAGCTTTCTTTAATTTGTGCATAATGTGGGTCTACTGTTATAGCTTGTAGAATTATATATTTTAAATCTATCATGCACATACTAATGGCTGCAACATGCATTTCATACACCCTCCTGCTGAGTGTGTCAACCACTTTATTCTCGTTTCCCTTGATATGTTTGATATTAAAATATTATTCACTCAGAAATTCCAGCCATCTAGTTTTTCTGGCATTCAGTGTGGGTTTCTCAAACAAGTGTTTAAGGCCACTATGATTTGTCTTTATCTCAAAATTTCTACCCATGATATAATGCCTCCACATTTTTAGGGAGTAAACTATGGTTTCCAACTCTAAGTCATGAGTAGCATAATTTATTTTATGCTCCTTAATCTTCCTTGAATCATAACATATGACATGCCCATTTTCTGTAAGGACTCTACCAAGCCCTTCCTTGCATGCATCTGTGCACACAACAAAATCTTCATCTGGATCTGCAACGTCCTTTAGAATAGGTGCACTGGTCAATAATTCCTTCAAATGCTAGAAACTCTCTTCACACTTGGAATTCCATTCAAACTTTGTTCCCTTCTTCTGCAGTGAAGTGATTGGATGTGTAACCTTGGAGAAACCTTCAATGAATATCCTATAATATACAACTAATCTCATAAAGGATATTACTTTCAAAACATTCTTTGGTGTCGACCAACTTTTAATTGCATCAATATTTTCAAGTTCCACCACTATGCCCTCCTCTAAGACAATGTGGCCCAAATGATGGATTTTCCTTTGATAGAAAGTGCACTTGCTTAACTTATCATACAATTGGTGATCTATCAACACTTATAGTACCATCCAAAAATGTTTCTCATGCCTCTCCTTTGTCTTGGAGTAGATAATAATATTGTCCAAGAAAACAATGACGAATTTGTCCAGGTAATCCCTGAACACTCCATTCATTAGACACATTAAAGTAGCTAGTGCATTTGTCAAGACAAATGGCACCACCACAAACTCATAATGGTCACATCTTGTCCTAAATGTTGTCGTGTTGGTGTCTTCTTCCATGATACTTACTTGATGATATCCTGATCGCGAGTCAATCTTGGAAAACATCTTTACTCCTTTCAATTGATCGAAATATCATCGATCTGCGGTAGAAGACATTGGTTCTTTACAATAACCTTATTAAGCTATCTGAAGTCAATACACAACAAACAAATTCCATCCTTTTTCTTCACAAAAATCATTGGGGCACATCAAGGTGAGACACTTGGGTGCATGTACCCCTTCTTCAAAAATTCTTCTGGCTACATCTGCAACTATTTCAGCTAAGGTATGCTCATTCTGTAGGGAGTTTTAAACATTGGGGCAGCTCCATGCATTTAGTCAATAGTGAAGGCAATATCTCCCTTTGGTGGTAATCCCAACAATTACCAAAACACATCTTCATATCCCTCAATACTGGATAGTCTTCAAGACTTGGCTCATTATCCTTCATTGGATCTTCCTTATGGGCCGCATATATCTAGCACCCTTTTCTAAATTTTTTTTTCAATTGCAATGTTGAAATCTCTCTAACAAATATAGGCCTTGGAATACCTTTCATTGTCCTTGAATTTCCTTCTTCATCAATTCATGTGAAATCCTTGTTGTAATAATATAGGACATCATGATACTTTAACAACCAATCCATACCAATCAATTAGTCATATGACTCAAGTGGTATGATGTTCGAATCTACATTAGCGCTAACTCCTTTCATGTTCACTTCAAAATATTTAACCAACTCATTGATTCTTTAATTGGTTCTAGTGGCTAGTTGAACCAACCAAGACTTTTCATGCTTATATCTCTTTGATTTAAATCTGTCAACCATATTAGGATCTATATAGCTATGACTAGCTCCATAATCAATCAAAATAACTATGGGTTGATTATCAATCTTACGTTCCACTTCAATCACATGGGATCGATAATCTGCTTGTCTATTGTCCAAGGCCACATAAATCTTTGGCACACTCATTCCCATTTATTCCATTGTATCATCTTTATGAATGTTATGTACAATCCTCATTATATCTCCTTTATGAGGACAATCATTGTACATGTGGTCCCCTTCACATCCCCAACACTTTATTAGCTATTGTCTTGGCATTTTATCCAAGGAATCTGTCATATTGGGATCATTTTTTTCTTTCCACGCTTGCCTATAGATTATGAATTATTCCTAAAGAAAGGTAGATTGAATCCTTTCTTCCTCTGATCCATCTTTCCTTTCTTTTTGTCATCCAAATCTCTTAGAAAATTTGGCCTCGCCTTACTCTTCTCATACAAATACTTATCCTTTCTTATGGATTGTTCCAAGGTTCTAGGCTCATCAAATTGCATGTTATCACTGTAGAAATAAGGTATCCCACTCAAAAAACTTTGGATTTTAACCTTCTAATCCTTTATGAAGCCAACATACCTCAACAATTTAAGGAACCTCCTTTGATACTCATCCATTTCCATGCTTCCAAGCTTAAGTTCGAAGAAATATTTCATCTTCTTGTCATAATAATTACCTAACAAGTATTTCTTCTGAAAATATTTTTTGAACTCCCTCCATGAGATTCTCTTCTTATCGATGTTCTTAACTTGCTTGAGCTGATCCCACCACATATATTATTTTCCTTGAAGATGGTAGGTTGTTATTCTGGCTTCTACATTGGATGAATAATTATGCAATTGAAAATATTTCATCATTCCCAACAACCATGCTTTTTCATCTTCATCTTTCTTGTGATCACCATCAAAAGTAGGAGGCTTAATCTTCCTAATCTCTCCTTGCAAATATTCTACTTCAGACCTCCTCCTCTGTCTTCAAACAAGGGAAACACTTGGTCTACTCTCTGACCTTGAATATGCATGTGCTCTTCTAGTCGAGTTTCCTGGTGAGTGATGATGATATTTACTAATACTCCTTGATTGTCTAGATCCCCTATGATCATCCCTCCTATCCTGAGATCTAGATGCTTCAAATTTAATTACACTAGATTCTTTATTTGTGTCATAATCTTTATTGAATTGTCTTTGCAACATATTTAGACTCTATATAAAATCCTCCTAAGATCTCATCATCCTTTCATTGTTTTCTCTATAACTTTGCACTTCTTTTTGCAATCTTCTCATAGTCTCAGTCAGCTCTACAGGATCCGCTCTACCCCTACATCCATTAGATTCTATCTCTGCATTTCGCATGCTAACATGTATACGTATGACCTCCTCCTCATGGTTGTAATACCCTTGAGCATCCTCCATATATCTATTTCTCATATAGGAACCAAATCTTCTTTCCTGTACCTCTAATTTTTCAAGAAATGTGCATGCAGTTCAATTGTTGTTAGAGTTATGCATAATATAAGATATTTCATAAATTAGATTACATGTCATGCTTCAACTGAATTTTTGAAAACTATGGATGCATTCAAATATGATTCTAATTATTTATATACATTCTCCTCTAAATAAAATTTACAATGAATATACTCATGCCTCATTTGGAGCTTTGAGCTAGAAGTTATAACTTTATGGGTTTTGCATTTTCTACTCATTTGTGCTCTGTTTTCACCACTACCATTTTTCTGAGAGACCATTTTCTACCACCTATAGAATAAAAGTAGTTAGGAATTAGAAAAAAATTCATTTCGGGAACATATAGAATTTATGATTGTTGACACATAACAACTTTTAGATTCATAATCTGATGCTCTAGTCAAATTATGTGTAAATCTAGAATTGGAAACTTTGATCTTTTATACCTTCTCTAGACTAAGATTTTTTAACCAAAATTGGTTATCTCCCAAACGGAGTGAAACCGGAAAATGAAAAAGTTGTCCATATTGATGAGTAGATACAATTTTGACTAAATAAAATTTTCTGGATTGGTGATTTGGGGTCCCTTTTCCTCCTCTAAAGTTTTCAAAAATCCTTGAAACATGCCCAATAATAATGGATTTTTCCTTGTTTGAGTATCCCCACACCAACCCCTTTTGAATTTTACCAAGATCCCAAATGGGTATCTTCATGCCTACCTTTTGGATTCCCCATAAAACTTTCACCTTTATCTGGGCCCAAGTTACTAAGCACGACCCTGATCTTCAAAGGTCACTAATTCAATATTTTTAGAAAATTTAAGAAGAATTATCCAGTGGCCCTCATTGGCATTCTTGTATCCCTCGTCATTGTAGACATATACCTAAAATTTCATCTGATTCTGAGTTGAAATGCTCATGTTATGGCCAAAACAAGTTTTTGGCTCCAGAATTTTTTTGTGAATTTTTTTTTGTGAAAATAGATGAGATGGCATGGCATGCAGCTTATGATGTCCATGTGTCATACCCTAATTCAACCATTTCATCATCCTCCTTTCCTTCATCAATGATCATATTATTTTCCTTTGCATCGATGATTTTCCTTGGTAACCCAAATTTGTTAATGAATTTCGCCAAACCTTGATCATTGACGATCAATGATTTCCTTCGCATAAATGATCGATGAATTCTTTAACAAAAGACATTTTTCCACAAATTTTTCCGAACCCCAATCATCAGTGATCAACGATTTTCTTCTCATCAACAATTTTCCTTGGGAACCAATTTTTGTCCACTAATTTCATCAAACCCTGAAACCTTAGAAGTTTTAAACAACTGATTTTAGGTTTCTGTGGTGAGATTTGTTAATATAATCACTCAGAAAGTCCACAGTTGTCATTTTGATTGTCAACGTTTCGGATCTCTAGTTGGATCCATCGTCATGATGAAATCTAGGCCATGAATTTCAAAATCAAAGTGATATAAACCATTGATTCACCATGCTTCACCAAATTTGCAGATGAATCTCGACAGTTGATCACCCAATCAAATGTGATCTAGGCTATCAATTCCCCAAACTTCATAGACAATTGGTGAATTCCTTGGCTGACGTGGAATGACACGTGGACGCTGACATGGAAAATTGGTTGGCATGGCATGATATGTGGATGATAGCCACATGTCATGTATTGACTCAACCACATCAACCTCCTCTTTTTCCCTTCATTGATGATCGATGGTTTTCTTTGACAAAACAATTTTCCCACGAATTTCTCTGAACCCCGATTACTCCATCATTAATCGATGATTTCTCTTGGTGCACAAAACTTGTTAAAAATGTTTTCCAAACCTCAATCACTCCATTGATGATCGACGATTTCTCTTGGTGAACTAAAATTTTTCACGCATTTTGCCAAACCCTGATCGCTCCATTGGTGATCAACGATTTATCTTGACAAACTAAACTTGTTCATGAATTTCACTGACTCCGATGAGTTCGAAATCTAGGATGAATATGGACCATTGATCTCAAGGTCAAATACGATCTCAACCATCGATTCACCAAACTGCTCCAAAACTTTGTTAGACTTTCCCAAACCCGCAAACAATCTTTTCCATTGATTCTTAATATACAAGTGATTTGGGATGTTGATTCTCCCACTTCACAGTCACCATGAAAACATGGAATTCAACCTCTCAATCCAATTTTTAACTCTACAACTTCCAGATCATTGTCATTGATCATATCTTCAACCATTATTGGTGCAATTCGACCTAAGTTTGCTCCAAAATTTGGGGATTTCACTTCGGTTTCAAAAATTTCCCCAAATAAGTCACAGATCCAAAATATGTAACAATGAATTCACAAAATTTGTGTTGGTCCTTGGCCCATATAGGTCCAATGTTGAACCAAAATCTCTGATACCACTCTGTGGCATTCCCCACTACTAAACCTAACAATAAATTTATTTTTGATACCAATAAACCAAAATGCATGCATGCTAAAAACACCCATACTGCTAACACCATTTTAAAACAAGAATGCAACTAAAATTAACATTCGCACAACAACATTCAAATAATCCTAACTCAAAGTTTATGCACAAAAAATAAATACCATGATCTAATGCAAGATATTGACAATTTACACGCATTTAACAACATTATGAGTTTCATCCAAATATACATACACACAGTTACATATAATTCACTCAAGAACAAAGTTTATGCATAAGAAATAAAACCCAGAAATATAAACAATGTAACAAAGATAAACACTTATATTTTATACCAAATGTGCAACTGACTGTAGGGGACAAATGTTCCACCCAATCGTAGATTTTATTTTCCAAATATTGGCAGCAAATCACCCCCAAGCTAGGGCTACAAATCCAGAATAAAGGGGTGCCTCTCTATTGTCCACTCACAACCCAACACAACCCACAACAAGCTAATTCTCCTAAAACTATCCCAATTCATTGAATCTCTTCCCCTCAACCCACACAACCCAAGGAATGGGAACCCCCTTCTCTGCCACACAGTCCCTCAATCCTTCCCACTTCCCTACATGGATCTAACACATGTTGGATAGGAATCTCTCTTATTGGGGACTCTAGGGATGTCGAATGCAACGGGAAAATCTCATAGCAATAAGCTCACTATTGTAGGGTAATTTCTCACATAGAATTTCACTCTACAGGACTAACAATCTACTTCTTCATGAATTTGCTTCTCCAACAAGCTTCCACATATGCCCACTATGGCTACCTTCAAGCTCCAACACTCTGTTCTCCCTTGATGTCCCAAAAACTAACTATAAAAAGATCCCTCTTTTCCCATACAAATTTCCTTTTCCCTCATGCAAGTTGAATCTCACACTCCCCAATGTTGATTGTAGTCAACCCCATGCTCTCATAAATATGGATGTGACTTTTCACACCAACCTTCTTACATGTGTTTAATGATTGTCTTTGGGAACACTCAAACAAAAAAATAGAAGGTTTATACACAACAATAAAATTCAGAAAGGTGGGTTGAGATTAATAGAAATAGGTAATTTCCCCCCTTAGATCCCCTCTTAGAACCTTTCCTTCTCTTGTGGAAACTTAGCCCCCATTACTCTGTCTATGGCATCTGCAGTCAGTGCTACATTTTATTTTATTATTAATACGATGTACAATGTTTACCATTTACATATTCGGGCCCACGCCCAAACATCGTTTTTACATTACATATCATTGATTTGGGGATTAAAAATGGGGATGTTACATCCTCAACCAAAAATAATCCAACAACAAGCTCAAAGGGGTGAGATACCTCATGAAATAGAGGGTTTCAAGAGGGCCTTGAGATTCAACATCTTCTTGCACTCATAATGAGCTCACATAAAAAGATAAAGTGTAAGTTAATGTCATGAATTTGAGCTACTTTGAATAGAAAATATGCAAGCTACAACATGGAGCAAAGGTTTCTCTCAAAGAATTAACATCTCAAGAACAAATGGCTAGATCCATGCCAACAATAGCTCATCTAATTTTTCCATCAATTCTTAGATTGCATGGAGAAAGAAAATAGTAAATGAGTAAAATGAGGCAAGTTGGAGCTCAATAATACCACTTTCTTTAACCCCCACCATTGGATTAACATCCAAAATCTATATTTGAGGCATGATTCATGCACATGGGTATGAGGGTTGACACTGAATATCCCATGTACTCCTTGTACAAGTGCCTTGTCTTCCTCCCTATGTTTGCAACAAAAACTCCAAGGTAGCTTCAACAATCAAGCTATCAACCTCAATCCAATAATTTACCATGTTACATAGTTCAAGAAACAATTCACGTCATGGCGTTAAGCCCTAAATCATGGCACATTACCCCTTAATTGGGGCATATTACATTAGTATTGTTATTTTATTTATGTCGGCTTGGGTCCATTAGTTGTAATTGTACCTCCTAGTCTCCTATATATACCAAGGAGACATTTTCATTTGGAATCATCTTATATTTGTGAATTCGTGTGATGTATAAGGAGGTTTCCCCCTAGAAGAGGGTTATTATCTAAATTTATCTCTTTTTCAAGGTGTGAAGTACTTATTCTGAGGTTTTATGCTATTTTGATATTTGCTTCTTAACATTCGGTATCAGAGCTAGACAATCCTCGGGACTCGCTTCTTCAAAACAAGTCTTCTTGGAATTTTCGCTACAACTTTTTTATGGAAGGTTTTGGGATCTATAATTTATATGTTGTAGAGGATACATATAGAGATAACGTGGGTCTAAATTTCAGATATTGGTTCATTATATTTTTGGAGATACATTATGTTCAAGTTAGGGTTTTGGACTAGTCTTGAAACTAGTATGAAACAGATCTTCTTGGAATTTTCGCTCCCAATTTTTTTCGGCTTGGTTTCAGGTTTTAAATTTTTACATTACGAAGGAGGAATAGTGAAGTATCTTGTGTACAAATTTTAACCCTTGATTCGTTGTAATCTGAAATTTATTCTCTAAGGAAATTAGGGTTTTTGGTTGGTCCAAATTTTAGTCTAAAACAAGTGTTCTTGGGAAAATTGTTATATATGAAGATATAGAATTCCAAATGGAGTGATATCTATTCCATTGGTTAGGATATAGATCTAAGTTTTTCTGGTGCAAATTTCAAGTTCTTAAGTGAAGACAGTGACACGTGACATGTTGTATAAGTTCGGTCTCCTGAAAGGGAAAATATCATCACATCTTGGGAAAGTTATCATAAAATTCTCTTGGAGAATCCAATATTGGTCTAACCTATGGGGTTGGAAATAAGACACATAAGGCTACATCATGAAAAAAATTGATACTTAGAAGGTTCGAAATTGCAGAGATACAACAGAAGAAAGGTCGGTTAGCAGAACAATCTCCAAATTAGGGTTTTAAAAGGTGCCTTTTTTTGTTTTGAAATTTGCATATCTTTTGACTAGAAGATCCAATTGGGGTGATTCAAAAAGTGGAATAAAGTGGGATAAAAGGAGTATCACATAAATTTGGGATAATCTTAGGGAATTTTAGGTACAGATGTATTCTGGTGTCTCTAAATGTAGGATCTTTCGTTACTTGTCAGCACTACAACTTGGGGAGAATGTGGTTCTTCCATGTACCTAGAGTATATCAGAAGGCCCCTTTCAAACGATTGTGCATTAGAAAAAACTACTATGGATTTTATCTCCCACATACCTGGAGTATATTAGGAGACCCCCTAGAATCCTGAGACCAACCGAGTAAACCATTTGGTCGTCTTGTTGCTATAGTACATTGAGAACATCACTTGGGGAGATCACTCTCTAGTACCTGGGTAGTCAAACAGTATGTCTAAGGGAATGGTCAAGCCTCCTTAATTAGTGCCCTGAGATATTGGGTCGAGTAATATTGTTGGACCCCGAAGAGATATAGCACCTGATACTCCCTTATATGTGAGGAACTCTGCCTAAGCCAATTAGGAATTCCTACCTTGCAGGGATACCTGGCCAACATGCCACCAAAAAAGGGAAATTCTACACCAAATAATCGCTCAGACAATCCTACTTGGAATCTTGATGAAGGTGAAGAAATGAACAAGGACATAGATGATTTACAAAATAATGAAGTAACAAAATATGAACAACAAAGGATGTTGGATTCAACTGAAGCCAAGTTGGAAGTGATGATGGATACTAAGATGGATGGATTAAAAGGGGATATTATGGAAGGGTTGAAAAGGTTGCTAATAGAGAGGCCACCTAAAAGTGACAATGTATCCCATGAAATTCATGATGAATACACAAGGAAGATGAATCAATATTGGAGAAACTCCAACTTTGGGTTGAAGACCAAACACTTTCCTAAGATTGATATGAGGAAGTTTGAAGGGAAGGATCCAATCACATGGATACTCCAGATGGAGCAGTTCTTTGATCTACATGATGTGCCACACACACAAAAGGTATGAATTGTGTCCTTATATTTAGAAACTAATTAGTTTGTGTGTTATTGATGGCTTTGTTATCACAAATCGCTTGTCATTTGGACAATTTTCATGGAAGAAATGATAGCACACTATGAGGATACAAGGAGCAATACCTTCTTCAACCAATTGATAAATCTAAAAAAAAAGGGTTCAGTTGCGAAGCACATTGAGAAATTCCAAAGATTGAATATAAAGGTAATAGATATTCTAGATGAACACCTTATTGATGCATCCATAGGAAATTTAAAGGATAACATTCAACATGAGGTTCACCTTTGGGAACCCAAATCATTGGAGAATGCATTCGGGGTGGCGAGAAATGTTGAAAGTAAAAATCTGGCTATGGCTACTAGAAGGACCACTCCTAACATCTATTGGGAGAATAATGTTTCTTCTTCTAAACCACCTCAACCTACAAGGTTGACACATAAACAATTGTAGGAAAGAAAAGAAAAAGTTTTATGCTTTAATTGTGACAACAAGTACAATAAGGGACATAAGTGTGGTGAGAAAAAAATATTCTACATAGATTGTGAAGAGGAAGAAGAACAAGAACACGAACCATATAAATATGAAGATGTAGGAGATATTTATTCAGAAGAGATGACTACCACCATATCATGTCATGAATTGGCTGGAATTATCACTCCTCAAACCCTCAAGAAAGAAGGATATATCAAAAATAAAAAGGTAATAATGCTAGTTGATTCTGGTAGTACTCATAATTTCATTCACTGTAAATTAACCAAAGCTCTCAATTTATTTATATATCCAGTGCCAGAGTTTCAAGTAATGATTGAAAATGGAGGAACTATCAATTTCTCAAGAAAATTCCATAAGATCAATCTTACTATAGAGGAATATGTAATGAATAGTCCAATGATTTCTATACCCATGGGTGGTGCTGATGTCGTACTAGGGGTCCAATGGTTACAATCTTGGGAACAATGGCTTTTAATTTTCAATAACTTTTCATGAAATTTTCATTGGAAGGAAAGGAATTTGAGTTAATGGGTATCACAGGGAAACCCAATAAGGTGTTAAGCTCTAATAACATGAACAAATTATTGAAAAAGGGGCATCAGGGTGTAATTGTACAACTATGCTCACTAGATGTTCAAACATCTAATTCATATATTCCTTTAGATCTCCAAGGGATCGTTGATAAGCATTCCAAAGTATTTGAAGATATTCCTAGAGGTCTTCCACCCACTCGTGATCATGATCATGATATTCACTTAATTCCTTGGAGTGTTCCTCCTAACATCACACCTAACATATACCCTTATGCCTAGAAGAGCGTATGGTTGAAGAAATGTTAGAGGATGACAATATTAGACCTAGCCAAAGTTCTTACTCTGCACCAGTGGTAATGGTACTCAAGAAATATGGCTCATGGCGTATGTGTCTAGATTATAGAGATCTCAATAAGATCACCATGAAAGATAAGTTTTCCATTCCCGTCATTGATGAATTGTTAGATGAAATACATGGATCAATATACTACACAAAGTTGGATCTTCGTTCAAGGTATCATCAGATTAGAATGAAGGAAGAAGATATCCCAAAAACAACATTTAGAACTCATGAAGGATATTATGAATTTTTGGTCATGCCTTTTGGCCTTATGAATGAACCTTCCACATTCCAAAGGTTGATGAATTCCATTTTCAATCCCTTCCTTCAAAAAATTGTGTTAGTATTTTTTTATGATATACTAATCTATAGCAAGTCTTGGGAAGATCATGTTTGACATGTTGACAGGGTGCTACAACTACTAAAGGAGCAACAACTATATTCGAAACCGTCCAAATGTTTCTTTGGGGTGAAGGAGGTATAGTATTTGGATCATATTGTATCTCATGAAGGTGTCAAGGTTTTTCTTTCCTTAAATTAATTTTAGGTTTTCTTAAAATTTTGATATTTTTTAACTTAAGATTAATTTGATCCTTTGGGCACCTTAAATAATTATTAATATTAAATTATTTTGTAGTTTTACCTTATCTCTAAAAATATAATTTTAGGGTTTCTCCCCAAAAGAGTTGACTTCTTAGGTTCCCTAACCTTTTTCTTTAAAAAATCTAATATTTATTGCTACTTATCTCGTATTTTCTCCTTGGCTATGCGTCCTGAAGATGGATCATGATATGGATTCAAAATGTCGACAATCAATTGATAACACTATGGAATCTTCAAACACTGAAAATGTGTAAATGTGGATGAACCTGCAGAGATAAGATCTAGCTAGAAAAGGCCATACACAGTTTGCAAAAAAATGAGAAAAGACGGAAACGAGAGAGAGAGAATCAAAGAATTGTATTAACTGAATGAATGAATGATAAATTAAACATGATATACTCTTTGTAAATCAACTAATGCACACTGGAAGAGAAGCCAATGTGCCATAGTGGAGGTCTAGAGTGATACAAACACACACCGGAAGTTACATGAGTTAACTACCACCTAGTCTGAGTTAACTAGCCTCTCAGTCTTTAGTTAACTAACTGAAACATAGTGAAGTGAGGGTAATGCGCTAGTCTGGTGATGATCCCAAGGAAAATGTGCATTAGCAGTGATGATCCCAATTCTGCATGGTGATGGAACCAATGTGGCATAAAGACTCCACTCAACTAATCCAACTGAAGTGTGAACTGAAGAGAATATTCTCCTAGAATGTAGGAAAAGGAATATTCTCCCTAAACTATAGGAATAATGAATAATAAACATAGGGAAAACCTTAGGAAAAAAAAATCCTAGGTGTGTTTGAAGTATCTCCAACCCCCCCCCCCGGGGCCCTGAACATCACTATGGTGAAAATAAAAAATGGGTCTCGACAACGAGGCCATGTTAGGTAACCAAATACAAAAGACACACTGAAATAAATGAGGAAAGAGGGAAAACCTCACGGGAAACTTCCCCCTCAAGGTACAATGTATCAAAAAAAAGAACTGACAGTTGCTAGGCAACTGTGTCCTTCACTCCAAGACAACTATGCAAATAATCAAACTTCTGCTCAGTGAAGGTCTTGGTGAAGATGTCTACAATCTGTTCTGCTAAAGGATAGAATTGTAGGTAGATGACCCCCTTGTGTACTAATTCTCAGATGTAGTTCATGCGGATATTGATGTTCTTCGTCCACTGCCTCTGAAATGGCTCTCTGTAGAACTTCAGAATGCTCTGGTTGTCACACCAAATGACAATCGATCGGTGAAAATGAATGCCCAACTCAGTGAGAAAATGTTGTAGCCACATAGCTTGAATAGTTATGTTAACTACCCCTATGTACTCTGCCTTGACTGGAAATAGAGAAATAGAAGCTTGCTTCTTGCTCGACCAACAGATGGGCCCATAACCCAAACTCAGTGAGTAACCAGATGTGGACTTGCGATCAATGTTGTTGCCAACCCAGTCAGAATTAGTGAACCCAATGAGGTCCAATGTAGATTATGTTGCATAGTGAATCCCAAAGGTGATGGTGTCCTATACGTATCGAAGGATACGATTTGCGACCTTCCAAAGCTTCTCATTTGTCTCTTGCATGAACCGAGAGACTGCTCCAACTACAGAGGAGAGCCATGGTCTGGAGTGTGTGAGATACAACAAGCTCCCCACTAGTTGTTTGTACAATGTGTTTTCCACCAGTTGAGTGTCCCAACCATCCTCAAGTCTGACTCCTAATAGGAAAGGAGTCGGGGAAGACTTGGAGTATGTCATGTGGAATCTCTCGAGGAGATCTCATGCATACTTGGACTGAGATAGTTTGATGCCTGTTGCATCTTGACTGATCTTGAGACCAAGGAATAAATGTAGCGAACCCATGTTCTTCATCAAGAACCTATCATGTAGGATCGTCTTAACTATAGCAATCGCCGAAGTCGATCAAGCGATGATAAACAAATCATCAACATACAAAACTATGAGTAAAAGTGAATCAGTCGTCTTGAGCATGTAAATGTTCAAGTCTGACTTACAACATACAAAATTGTGTGACAGTAGGTAGGAGTCCATCTTGGCATACCATGCTCTAGGGGATTTCTTGAGGCCATAAAGTGACTTCTTCAGTAGACATACCAAAGATGAATCCTCCATGAAGCCCTAGGGATGATCCATATAGATCTCCTCAAAGAGATCTCCGTGAAGAAATGAATTCTTCACATCCATCTAATGAAATTCCCATCCCTTAGTTTCCGCAATGGCAAGTTCCAAGTGTATGGAATCCATCTTCGCTACTGGAGCGAAGATCTTGTCATAGTCAATGTCGTGCACCTATTGAAAGCCTTTGGTGACTATCATAGATTTGTATCTACTAACCTGTCCATCTGTTGCGCTCTTGGTCCTGTAGACCCATTTTCACTTGACAAGTTTCTTTCCTGAAGGAAGGGGAACCAGATCTCAGGTTTGGTTCTCCAGGAGGGAGTTGTACTCCTCCTGCATGGTGGATTCCCAAAAGGGATTCCCAACATCCTCACCATAGGACTGTGGATCTGAAGACTGAACCAAGAAAATATTTATGGGTGGCATTGGTTTAGTGGCGGTGAGTGCAAGAGGAGGCTCCTCGAAATCAGATCGACTCCTCCTGGTATTAGATGGATCCCCAAAAAGATCTCCTGCATTCTGAAGAGCAGTCTTGGTCCACTTGGGCCTCGAATCTGGCTCTGCATCTGCATCTGCATGCAATGAATCTGCATCTAATTGTACTAAATCTGTATTCAAATCCTGTGAATCCTCTGAATCAGAACTCTCATCTAAAGAAGAGTCAGCATGTGCATGCTCATCATCTCTGACAGGTGGAAGAACAAAAGTGTCTACATGCGGTGCTTGTGGTGCATGCGAGATAATTTCCTCGAATTGGACACTACGCTCAATGATGAGCTTGTCCGTAGAGGGATCAATGAGTCTGTATCCCTTCACACCATCAGGGTATCCAACAAAGATACACTCTGTACTCTGTGGATCAAGTGCCTTCCTCTTCTTGGAGGGAATCCTAGCCCATGCACGTGAACCGAAAATACAGAAGTGGGTCACTTCCATTTTGAGGCCACTCCAAGCCTTGAAGGGGGTCTCATCCTTGAAAGATATATGGGGAGATATGTTTTGGATGTAGTTCGCACAATTAAGTGCTTCAACCCATAATCTCCATGGAAGTGACTTTGCATGCAACAAACAAGATGTCATTTCTTTCAGGGATCTATTCTTCCACTCAACAACTCCATTTTGCTATGGAGTATAGGGAATCATGTGCTTCAACTGAATCCTGGCCTAGAGAAAAAGATTCTATACCTCATGGTTGACATACTCCCCCCATTATCTCTTTGAAGGACTTTGATATTCCTTCCTGACTATGTCTCAACAAGGGCCTTGAAATCTTTGAGATGGTTAAAGACTTTAGATTTGTGTCTAAGAAAGAAATTCCAGGTGTAACATGAGAAATAATCAACAAAAATAAGCACGTACCATGCTTTACTGATTGATGGATGTGGGAAAGGGCCCATGATATTGTTGTGGATCAGATCCAAATGAGAGGAGGCCTTTTGAGTCTTTCCTTTGTCGAATTTCTCTTGAGGGTGTTTTCTAAGAACACATCCCTCACAAATTCCTTTCAAGAAGTGGATGTTAGGTAGAATTTCAAACATTCCATGCTTTCTAATATGTTGCATGTATCTGAAATTTAAATTCAGATCCAAAGGAGAGGAGGCCTTCTGAGTCTTTCCTTTGTCAAATTTCTCTTGAGGGTGTTTTCCAAGAACACATCCCTCACAAATTCCTTCGGAGAAGTGGATGTCAAGTAGAACTTCAACCATTCCATGATTTCTAATTTGTTGCATGTATCTGAAATTTAAATTCCCAAACCTTTCATGCCATATCCTATTGCTTTCATCAACATGCGTAAGTAGTAATGAAGAATCTGGTTCAATAAATTCAGAAAATGTGTAGAGTCTAGATTGGTGATTTACCTCACCAGTAGCAACTTTGGAATTGGTTTGCATTTCATAGATATCCACTGCATCAGGTGTGAATATTTCTTTCTTTCTGGTGCCGTATTTTTTCATCTGATACACGAAGAGAAGATTGACGGAGAGTTTGGGAGCATGCATCACGTTTTCAAAGCTCCTGTTTGTGAGTTCAACTCTTCCTTTCCCGGTGACTTAGACTGGAGAGTTGTCCCCCATCAAAATAGGAGGACCTTTGCATGCATCCAATGAAGAGTATACTTCCTTTGTGGATTCCATGTGGTTTGATGCACATGAATCTACAATCCAAGCATCGAGAAAGAAGTTAATGGTAATCAAAGCATGGCTAGAATTACCTTTCTTAGGGTTTAGATATTCTGGCTTCTTCTTCTTGGCACCCTCGGGGATGCGATCTCCAAGGTTTTTTTGCTAAAGTATTTGTGCCATTTGATCTATATGTTTCTGCATGCATGCAGATTCTGGATGGAATCATTGTTGGCAGTAAGTGAATTTCTCCCTTTTCTTCCCTTTCCACCTTTGGATCTGGAGGAACCATTGAAGGGTTTTGAGTACCCTTCCTTCTTTGGATTTGCATGTCCCTTCCCTTTGTCTTTGTGTTTATATTTATGATTTTGGTGACTACTACCATCTTGCACAACAAGTGCATGTGCCTTTGAGCCTTTGATTTTTCCCATATTGATGAGCTTGGTCTGCTCTTGAGTTAGAGGCTCGATGAAGGCCTTAAGAGAAGGAATTTTCCAGGTAGCTCCATAGGCGAGCCTAATTGAATTAAATGTGGATACAAACAATGAGTATTCCAGACCAAGTTTGGAAAGAATGGTAAGAACCCTTTGTTTCTCCTCCTTAGATTTATCAACCCGCAAGCCTTGAGTTGCGACAAAAAATCCTTATATTTGGTAAAACAATCTTGGATATTTTCGAAGTTTTATGGATCCAAAGTGAGAAATTCCACCCCGAGTATATGTCCCTGCATCTCGTCCTGTTTTCAAAAAAATCCTTCCATGGTGGTCCATACTTCATTGGGGGTTTTACAAAAGGATATGTGAAAGAGGAGCTCAGGAGAAATGAGATTGCAAATAGTTCCATACGCTTCATCCATATGATTTAGATACTTGGATTTTTCTATGGCTGATGTAGGTTTAGTCTCCATGTCCATGGTTATCCTGTATAATCCTCTGCTTTTAAGATGCATTAGCATATTTTCCTTCCATTTAAAGAAATTGTATGGTGTAAGAATCAACTCTTTTTGAAATTCCATTTTCTCGTTGTCTTCAATCTTCGGTACCTGCAAAAATATTCCAGTGTGTCTTTTTCCTAGCAATCCATCGGCTCTGATACCATGTAAATGTGGATGAACCTACACAGATAATATCTAGCTAGCAAAGGACATAAATAGTTTGCAGAAAAATGAGAAAAGGCAGAAATGAGAGAGAGAGAATCAAATAATTGTATTAACTGAATGAATGAATGATAAAATACACATGATATACTCTGTATAAATAAAATAATGCGCACTATAAGAGAATACAATGCACCATAGTGGTGGTATAGAGTGATCTAGACACACATCGACAATTACAGGAGTTAGGTGCCACCTAGTTTGAGTTAACTAGCCTCTCGGTCTTCAGTTAACTGACTAAAACAAAGTGAAGTGAGGGTAATGAACTAGTCTGGTGATAATCCCAAGGACAATGTGCATTAGTAGTGATGATCCAAATTTTTCATGGTGATGGAACTAATGTGGCATCAAGAATCCACTCAAATGATCGAACTGAAGTGTGAACTGAAGAGAATATTCTCCTAGAATGTAGGAAAATGAGTATTCTCCCTAAACTATTGGAGACTGAATAATGACTAATAAACATAGGGAAAACCTTAGGAAAAAGAAATATTAGGTGTGTGTGAAGTATCTCCAACAAAAGGATGAAGATGTTGAGAAATTTCTTTGTGTTATCTCTATCATCCAACCTGGTAGGATAACAGAAGCAAGGGATGAGTGGAAGAATGACAAAGAAGTGTGGACTCTCATTCAAAGGTTGCAACATGATTCAAGTGCATCTGATACATTTACATGGAAAAATGATTCGGTATGGTACAAAAATCGCTTATATTTATGTAAGAAATCCCAACTCAAACAAAAGGTACTTTTGGAATTGCACACCTCTCTGGTAGGAGGGCACTCAGGATTTTTGAAAACCTATCACATGGTGAAGAGGGAATTTTTTTGGGATGGCCTTAAAACTGATGTTCAAAGGTTTGTGGTAGAATGTTTGGTTTTCCAACAAAATAAGGTGGAAACAATTAAGACCCTAGGTATTTTACAACCATTAGCCATTCCAAGTCAGTGTTGGGAGGAGGTTTCCATGGATTTCATCACAGGGTTACCGAAATCTGAAGGAAAGAGTGTCATCATGGTGATTGTTGATAGACTTACCAATTACACACACTTTTGTGCACTCTCTCATCCTTTCAAAGCCAGTATAGTTGCTACTGCATTCAAGGAGATAGTTCAAAAGCTACATGGATGCCCAAAGATTATTGTAAGTGACATAGATCCCATCTTCACTAGACATTTTTGGACAAAATTATTTTCTTGTTTGGGTACTCAATTGTCTCATAGCTCATCTTATCATCCTCAATCTGATGGAAAAACTGAGATAGTGAAATTTTTTTTGGAAGGCTACCTTCGTTGCTTTGTCTCTGATAAAAAAACACAATGGTTCAAGTGGTTACCCTTGGAAGAATGGTGGTATAACACTTCCTTTCATACTGCAACAAAAATGACACCATTTATGGTGCTTTATGGATATTACCCACCATCCATCACTTCTTCTCTAAAGGAAAAATATAAGGTTCAAGCAGTGGAATATCACATCGAGCATCAACAACAAGTTCTCCAACTCTTAAAGGAAAACCTGACCATGGCACAAAATCGCATGAAACAACAAGTAGATCAATATCGTAGTGAAAGAAGTTTTGAAGTAGGGGATTGGGTATTTTTAAGACTACAATCATACAAACATATGCCCCTCAAGAAAGCTAATAAGGATAATAAATTATCATCGAAGTAATATGGCCCTTATAAGGTGTTGCAAAATATTGGTACTATGGAATACAAATTGGAGCTGCATGCATCTTCGCGAGTACACCCAGTTTTCCATGTTTCATGCTTAAAGAAGGTTATAAGTGACAAGATCCCAGTTCAGACTATATTTCCAAAAATTGACGAGGAAGGGAAAATCATATTGGATCCTGAAGCTATCACTGACACAAGAATTAGCTAGTTGAGGAATATATCAATTTCAGAGTATCTCATTAAGTGGAAGAAACTACCCGCTGAAGGTTCCACGTGGGAAGATGAGTCTTTTATACATAAGCATCCAAAACTACTCAAGCATTGAGGAAAACACTTGTCTAAATGGGACATGCATGTTAAGCCCTAAATCATGGCACATTACCCCTTAATTGGAGCATATTACATTAGTATTGTTATTTTATTTATGTCGGCTTGGGTCCATTAGTTTTAATTATACATCATAGTCTCATATATATACCAAGGAGACCTTTTCATTTGGAATAATCTTGTATTTATGAACTCATGTGATGTATAAGGAGGTTCCCCCTTTCAAAGAGGCTTATTATATGAATTTGTCTCTTTGTCAAGGCATGGAGTACTTATTATGAGGTTTTTATGCTATTTTGATATTTGGTTCTTAACACATGGGGTCACAACCTTGGTTTATATCACCTATGACCAATTCCAAAACAACCATCTACCATCAAATTTCAACACTATGCATAGATTAGAGCACTTAGTGGGTTGGTTTTAGGCTAGTCCTTATTTCCATTTGTCCTTGCATGCACACTAATTTTTTTCCAGGTATAGAGATCAAAATGCAAGCAATGGGTAAGTGCAATAACAACCATAAACCATTGAGTTCAACATTTTCTAATCAAATTATTTGCAGGTACCCATGAGAAAAATAATATCATAGTTGCATCATATATCAACATCATAACAATATGCCAACATCATAAATGTATCGTTACATCAACTATATCCATTGCATTCAATATAAAAATGGACAATAGTATCCATGAACAATCATCATATCCACTAAAATAAGTTAGAGAATGTTTCCATAAAAAAAGACATTAACATTCTTATTACTCCAGTGCACATTAGTTCATGGTCCCATTAGTAGCATATCTAGGGAAACTAATTGGTGAGGTTTGACAATTAGGGTGATGTCCCCAGATGATTAAATTAAGGCATATAATTGATCACAATACTTGGTGATCACTTTGGTGTTGATTAGAAAATCGGTCAACAAGATTCTCTTTAGAGAAAGTATTGCAATCATGGACTTAGTAAATCTCTAACTCCTTCTAGGAAATTCAAATGCCTCTTCTTAAAAAAATTTGGTCCTCAACCATTGCACGTCGATTGGGGAAAATTACCCTACAACTGCTCCAAGTTGTACAACTTTTTGGCTTGAATGTCTACCCTTTCAACTCAACTTGATAAAATTTAAAGGTTCAATCTCTTGTTGTTTTCTCTTTGCACTATAAAAATGTATCTTCTCATATCTTCATGCCAACTTCAGCGACAATATTTTCAATAATGACAAGTCAAATTATTGTATCATTGTCTTCTCACATAGATGGGATTATAGAGCTCTAAGCAATCTACATTGAAGATTGGTTGAATGACCATACCGACTTGTAAGTCCAAGTTGAACTTGTCTCTTTAATTTACTTGATGATGATGTAAGGGTCACATATGAGTAACTTAATGTTTCAAGATTTCTTCTTGAATTGTTCTTTTTGAATGTAATGTTAGACTCTCTTCCACATGAAATGTGTGATCTCCGCAATGTTGAACATGCATGGCCTTGATATTTTTCCAACCCTTGTGCAAGGATTCTTGAACTTTATCATGTATATTTTGGATGCGGTTAATAAAAATTAAGTCTCACCCATGTGTAGTGGTCTCCTCCACTTATATCACCTTGGGCATGGGATCCAAAATGAATCATTGATCCTTTCACAAAAATCCAAGGCACACTTCAAAAGGTGAGGTGTTCATCATGATTTGCACTATGTGATTGTGACTATGCTACATATATGGAATGTTGATATATCATGTCTTTAGATATTTGTGATTGAAAATTCACAACAAATGAACTACAATGGGATTTACTACCTCTATCTAAGCATTGGTGTTAGTATTGAAGGTATTACTCCTCCAAGTTTGGTGTTAATTAATCCCCACTATGTGAACCAAAAAGTAGTTGATAAATTTAATACCAATATTGAAAATTGTTGATAATGGAAAACCAAAGAAAACTACACATCATGTTGCATTGAAGCCATTTTTCTTCAAAGGATCATCATAGTTGTTTTGCTAAAGCCATCCATGACTACCTTTAGATAGTCATTACCCCTACATGTCATTGGTACACATCCAAAGAAATTAATTAACGTCAATTCCCATCATCTTCTTAACACTATGATCTGAACGTGGTTCCCCAACATCCTATTTGTTGGATTTGATATGCTAAAGAGGGTCAAATAAATTATGTTGAGGCCTCAACTAGCCCCAAGTTGGTAGATTTGGGGGACCCCCTTTTTTCTATTTTTTTTTTTACGTTAATCTTTTTCCACAAAGATGTGTTCATTGATTTATCTTACCTTTGATGAATGCCTTTGAGAATAAGGATTGAGCATACAAATTGATTACTTTTCATTGTGATTGAATTCATCCTTATGCATTCACCACATTTTGATCTTGATTGATTGCATTGAATAAGTTGATAGGCATTGGTCCCTTATCATATTATTTCATTTCCTTGTATCTGTCTCCTTCCCGCTCCTTTCTTTCCCATAGCTCTTTCTCTATTTCCATTTCCTTTCATATAATACAACATGTGTTTTGTTAAGGATTACTCTTCAAACTTCATCTTGAACCTCCATTCCACAGACTTAACAATCCTACCTTAGGGAAAACCCGTGTGTCAGAGAACATCCAACCTAAAGTGTGGAGAAGAGTTGTTGAGGTGATAGTCGACAACCTTCATGATTTACACAAAGCTACCACCTTGGTGCTTGGGACTTTACACTTTTGTGAGTGCTAGATTTTGTTATAACACTCCCCAAAGTCAACAAGTCATATTATATTTCATTGATCATGATAAATATGTTAAGCCATGTCTTTGAAATCTTACCCCATACTAAAATAAGATTTTTGATTAATCTTTTTTGTTTGAAATATGTTGACCCATGTCTCTGAAATCATTCTCCATACTGGAATAAGAGCGTGATGAATCTCAGTTAGTTAATCATCAAAGCATTGACAAGTCTAACTATATTGAGGATGGATTCCATAGCTTTATAATAAACATCAAACATAAATTCACATTTCTTTAGGTTGCCAACAAATAAAACTATAAATTGCAAGATCGTTTTCCAATTATATGTACATGGATAGTATCCCTATCCAAAAACAAAAACCAAGAATTTTCTTCCTCTAAATTCTTTGATGAGCAATGCTAATTTTTGGCTAATTCCTTCATTTTTATGAATTGCTTGTCTCATATGGGAAAATGTTGTTTTTTATTCACTTTTAATCTCCCTAATCATTTGTGAATGATTACTCTTGATTCAAGACTTTCTTACTTGAAACACAAGATCTTAGCATGCCCCTTTCATTTTATATGTATTACTCCCCTATTGTTAGAATGTAGAGGTTTAGGGATTATTTTGGCTTTTTTGTAACTCACCTCGGGCCTTGGTGATTTGTAACTCAGCTCATTGTGACCATTATTTGCCACATAATGAGAGACTAATATGTAGCCGTATTTATAGTTCAAATAAAGAAAATAATGATTCATGATGGTTAAGCGAGAAGCTCAATGAGTTTAATCAAGGCATTTAATACCCAATAAATGTTTTTTTTGCTTGATGGTTTTCTTAGGAGGTCAATGCAAATATTAGAATTGCCTTCCACCTCCAGACATTGTTTTCTCTTTATTATCTCTATAGTTACTGAAATGATACGAACCGATATGTTAGAGTTGGGTTAGCATGTAAAAGTGCAAGATCAATGTTTTTGTTTATCCCACTAATATTTTGGCTCACTTACTTAAGTCATTAGATCAATAGTAGCATAAAGAGAAAACATTATTGACCCCATAAACACTTAACAATCAAGTGTTTCTATATCATATTTTATTTGTAGATTATCCCTTGCTAAGTTGAAATCCTTCAATTGACTTTGAACTTAGCCACATTGTTACTTTTTATTACACATGTAACGAAAGTATGCTAATATCGAGTGCCTTTATTTGTCTTCGATGACACCATCATTTATTATCAATCCCTATCAACCACCATCAAAGTGTAGATTCACATAAGAATATGTTGTTGATAATATAAATTTTTATTTATTTATTTAGTCAAAAAAACCTCCCAAAAGGGAAAGGAAGGATCTTAAAATGTTGACCAAGACAATAAATTTAAATACAAGTCAAAATTGTATCAATCCTGACCTCATGCATTAAATTTATTAGAACTATGTTCTTGTGAATTCTAAGCTGGAATTTGGCCAACCAAAAGTGAAAGAGATGGGAGAGATTTGTTTAGGAAATTTCTTGGTTTAAAGAAAAAAAAATATGAGAATAAAATTAAATTTATGTGTTTTGTTGATAAATGCACTAAAGATGGTGAAGGTAAATATGTTAAAAAACTTGTAAAGAATATAAGATGAGTTTGGGGATAAATGTTTTGAGAAAAACATAAAAATGGTTGTTTCAGAGGGTGTTTAAATTGAAGGGAAGTCATTTTACATTCTGCATAAGCCTCACAATCTATTCTCTAAAGATGAGAATACTTTGATACTTGGACTCTTGTAGTGTCTCATGAAAACAAATCCAAAATTTGATAATAATAATAATAATAATATAATTTTAAGGTCACGACAAAGCCAAACATTGAATTGGAGTATGAGACCCCCTTGTTTGTGGGACAAGGGAACCCCCCCACGCAAGGATTTGATTGCTAAAGTCTATGGAGGTATACATACCCTACCCCCCTCTGGATTTGAACCTGTGACCTCTTAGGAGGAAACACATGTTCTTAACCATTAGGCCCACTTAGGGTTATTTCCCATGCATATATTTTCATGGAACTTGAATGAAATATGTAATAGACTTCAAACATCATTGCATGGTATTAAAAGATCTCATTGAATGAAATATGCAATAGACTTCAAACATCATTGTATCATACTAAAAGATGTACTTTTGAAATTGTGATTATTGTTTTTTTAATTTTTATTATGTAATTTTTAATTTTTAATTTCAAG
>SNQJ01S0085857.1:22331-50449 GCA_010110895.2 Picea sitchensis | reverse complement strand
AGTTCTTTTTATCATTTGTCAACGACCTCTGAACTTGGTAGGGCCACCAATTCCCACATCATCGTCACTGCTTATTACCACGATCATTGCCTATTGTTCAGAGTATATTCCTTTGCAGAATTGTTTTCTGCCTTTTTTATTACTGCCCCCGAGGGCGCTGCAGTTATCTACACCAACACTTCTATCATCTTTTGTCAGAATTACATAACACGAGCATGGGGAATGCCCGCCTCGTCTGTACACAATTGTATATTGTTACGCACCTTATGGAAGGACGGGTTCTACCGGTTCCTTTCTTCTCCAACAGATTGCTCTGCATGGTCCCACTCTTGCTCTATCTTACAACACCATTCTCATTAGAAGAAACATTGATGGATTTCGGCTATACGTATGCTCCTAACCTCATCCATCAGGGGGCATCTGTTATCACTGAAATTTCGTCTGCACACGGTGACAAGAACTCAGCATCGTCAAACAGGAATGAAGTCATTCATGGAACTGAATTAATTTCACAGTATTGCAAAAAGGTCAAAAACTATACAAAGTAACCAAAAATTGAAGGGCGCTTTACAGAAGTTGGGTGCGCGCACATATGCATGGAACAGGAACGTACAATGCATGCATGCGCGCACGATGCGCGGATGTTGGTGCAAAAACCTACGCACCTGCTAAATGGCGCATTTATGGAATTGGTCGGCCTCCCAACCACTTATGGATCAGCTCCCAAGCCGATTTGACTCCCAAATATGAGCTGAATCCATATGGTAGGCTGGTCAAAGACCTAATTAAGCCCTAAAGAGCCCCTTTTCACACCTCTAAGGAGTTACATAATCACCCAATGCAATGCTATAAAAAGCCATGAAGAAACATCATTTTCTCAAGGAATTTCATGTAATGTTATGCTGCTTAGATTTTTTTAAGGACTCACTCCTTGACAATAACACATTAGCACCATTTCATTGAGCTATCCACCTCTCCATTGAGTGGATGTGCTTGGAGTTCTTTCACCATCATTTTCATTTTCTTATTGTAAGGAGAGCAAGTTTGTGAGGGCACAAGAGCCTTCCTTTGGAGGAAGAAGGGACTCATAGTCCCCTTTCTTCATTGTTCTTTGATTTCATCAATTGATCAGCCTAAAAACATTGGTGATATTGGTCTTGTTGTCTTTGTTATTTCTTTATCCATATGCTCATAGTTTTAGTTTGTTTTAATTTAATTCTTGCTTATAGTTTTGTTGTTCTTTTCCTGACCCTTTCCTCTACAGCTGTCATGCTCAACAAGACCCAACTGGGCATGTAAGCACCCCTTATTTGATCACCAAGTGACGAATTGGGTGAAAACAACCTACTTTGCTTACTACTTTCAATGGTCATTCTTTTAGACCACATGGAATCATTACTTCTTTCCCTGTGCAGTTAGGAGGAAAGACCGTGTGCGTTGAAGTTGAAGTGGTCGATGTACTTCTCGACTACAACCTTCTGTTAGGAAGGAGTTGGACCTATGCAATGCATGCAGTGGTTGCCACATTTGTTTGGCTCTTATTGTTTCCACATGAGGGTAGAATCGTAACCATTGACTAGTTGTCCTTCTTTAGGCCTGACCCTTCATCGAGGGCATCCACGGTCCCGATGATTGATAACCCTCAGCCTGACTTCGTCAACATGGGGGTTGGTTTGTGCCCACCTTTGATGGGTACTTTCAATTACCCACCTCCTTCTGGTGATGTCAAGTTTATATCGGTTGCTCTTGACTAGCCTAGGGATGAACTTTTTCAAGTGTCGTTGTTCCGTACGACTTACTTAAACGATATGTGGACTCTTCCTTCCCCATCGACATCGATGGAAGGGATAGGGCATATGGGCATGGATATTCCCTTTTCCACGGCATAAGTTGCATACAATATTGTCCAACAATATTCAACCGACCCCGATCCAACTCCTTCATAGGAGTTAGATCCAATTCTCAAGCCTATTTGGGCTCAAGGTTCCCTTGCCAATAATGATTCTTTAGACTTGGTCTTGCCCTCAGATGAGGTGATTCTTGAGGTATTGACTGGTCTGGACAGAACCTGGGATGATCTCCATCACATATATTATTTTCTCCCAGAATTAAGAAGAATGGAGGTTGGTGAATTCATGTTGACTATGAATGGAGACAGATCTTGTCCTGTTAATCCTTTGGCTACACACGTAGTTTATGCTGAGGGTAATATGGAAAGTATGGCCGAAATGATACCTATTGATATCTATAGAACCCCTGGCATTGTGGAGAATTTTTTCGTCAGAGAGGACTACTCCCCCGAAGAGATTCGAATTTATACAGATTTATTTAAGGAATTCTATGACGTTTTTGCCTGGTGTTACGAGGAAATGCCAGGCATTGATCCAAGAATCATTGAACATGAAATAATGAATTACCCTAATTCCAAGTCGATCTGACAGAAGCTTTGTCTGGTGAATCCTCGGAAAGAGACAGTTATTAAGTTTGAAGTAGAGAAACTATTGAAGGCCAATTTTATCTACCCCATACAGTTGACACAATGGGTGTCAAATCCCATTCTAGTTAGCAAGAAACAGGGTATGATTCGCATGTGCATCAACTTCCATGATTTGAATAAGGCCTGTCTAAAGGATAATTTCCCCACCCCATTCATGGATCAGATTGTTGATGAATGCGCAGGCTGTGAGGTATTTTCATTCATGGATGGTTTTTCGTGATACAACCAGATTTAGATCAAACCCGAAGAACAACATAAAACAAATTTTATCTGTCCATGGGGTACATTTTCTTATTATAATATGCCTTTTGGCCTGAAGAATGCTAGATCTAGTTTTCAGTAGGCCATGTCTTTTGCTTTACATGAACTTAGAAATATAGTCGAGGCTTACCTCAATGATCTAGCATCACGATCTCATAAGAGAGATGATCATCCCTCACACCTCTGACAAATCTTTGAACGATGTCGCTACTATCAAATTCGCTTGAATCCTAACAAATGAAGTTTATGCGTGACGCGAGTCGTATTTTAGGTTTCATAGTTTCAACAACATGGATCATGGTCTATCCTCTTAAGGTTGAGGTGATAGTTCAGTTTCCCCTCTCCATGCACAGTCCCTCAACTTCAGAGCTTACAGGAGAAAGATAACTTTCTTCAGTGTTTTATCGCAAACTATGCCAAAATCACTGAAGGGTTCATGTGTTTATTAAAGAAGGGAGTCCCTTTCTATTGGGATGAAGCCGCTCAACTCTCTTTCGAAGAATTGAAATGCGCCCTCACATCTGCCCCGCTACTCCAACTCGCCAATTATAATAAATATGTCTTATTGTACTTGGTCGTTGCAGAGTCGAACATCCTTATGGTCTTGGTTCAAGAGGATGATTTTCTTGAAGATCACGTGATTTATTACCTGAGTTGAGGCCTGGTTGGGTTGGAACTCAACTATTCCCATGTTGAGAAACTTGTGTTGGCAGCATTGCATGCCGTCTAGTGGTTCCGTCATTATATCCTGCATCACAAGATCACCGACGTTGTCATCGTGAATCCACTTCAATATGTGTTGACAAGATGCATCATTGGCGGAAATATGAGTATATGGATTGTTATCCTCCAGGAATTTGACTTGGATTTTGTTTCCATGAAATCCAAAAAGTATCTAGTATTTGCGAAACTGATCTCGGAACATCCGGTCGAATCAGGTGATGTTACGCTCGAAGAATTTACTATTAAAGGAGATATTTTTTTGATCGCATCTTCCGACCCCTAGTATGGAGATATACTAGTCTATCTCCAGACTTTGAAGTGCCCCACTTCTGCTTCTCGCGATGAGAGTCGACGAATACACCATTAGGCACAAAACTATCTCATCCTCGATGACACTTTGTATCATTGAGGTGTAGATTGCGTTCTTTGTCGATGCCTTATTCATGAAGAAGAAGAACTCATTCTTAACGACTGCCACATAGGAGCATGTGGTGTTCATATGTCTGGGTTGGAAACAACCCAAAATATTCTACAAGCCATTTACTTTTGGCCTGTGTTAATCAAGGTTTGCATAGAGTCGGTCAAGAAGTAACACCTGTGTCAGATCTTCTCTCAGAATATGAGGGCACATCCCACTCCCATGTTTCCCGTCATCGTTGTTGGTCCCTTCACGAAGTGGGGGATTGGTTTTACTACATGCCACTTGGATTTAGCCAGGGGGCATCATTATATCATCATAGCAGTAGACTACTTCACAAAGTGGGTCGAAGCTATGCCAACATTCAATAATGATGGCGAAATAACAACACTCTTCATTTTTAACTAGATGATAGCTAGCTTCGGCATCCCGAAGGAGATTGTCACTAACCATGGTAGTCACTTCTAGAACAAAATGATGTCCGAGTTAACATCAAACCTTGGGTTGAGGAAAGAACATTCGTCACCCTACTACACACAAGCAAATGGTCAGGTGGACGTTGTGAATAAGTCCCTTAAGACGATTATGCAACGAACGATCAATTCGGCCAAATAAAATTGGCATTTGATGTTTTACTCAACGTTATGGGCCTACCGAATGTCTGTAAATACTTCCACCGGTTTTTCACCTTTTCAACTCGTTTAAAGGATGGAAGAAGTCTTTCCTATAGAGTGGGAGATCCCATCTTTAAAGTTGGCAGTAGAGTTATTTCTAGACACTTCACTTCTTGAGGAAATCTTATTATATCTCAAGTAGCTCGATGGGCAATGCCATGATGCATCCTTGGTCAATGAGGCTCACAAACAACAAGTCAAGTGTCAATATGATTGGTCCATTCTGTTATCACTCCAAGAAACTACTTAGGGTTATAGCTAAGTATGCTTGGTAACTTTAAGTAAAATAAGTAATCAAGAGGTGGATCAATGGGATAACTCAATTCAACTATGTCATTCAGACATCAAAATGGTAATCAAATGAAACAGTGCTCTCCAAGATTGATTAATCAACAAATAACTTTCAGTGGGTGAAGAAAAGATTGCTTATAAACCAGTACAATGTAGGGTCTAATAAACAACTAAGAAACTAATTATCAGGTCATGAGCCAAACAATGAGATGACTGTCATTCAAGGCTTGAAAACATAGATAACAGTACAGAAGAAATGTAGAAAACTGACATCAAAATGGAAAGGAACCTGCGATTTAGTATTAGAATAAAATGTCTGATTACAACAGAGTATTACTGTATCCAGAATCCCCCCTTTTTTAACTCTGTTTTACATTTGTTTTTATAGGAAAAGATACTCTTATCCTCTAATGGTTCGAGTCAATTTTCTGCTTTCTAAAATTAGAAAGCAGTTACAATCATCGACACTTGTATAAGAAAAACTATCATAAAAATAAGTCTTGACCAAATGTAAATCTAAAACAACATTATCTTGAAAATATCGAATGATAGAAAGATGGAATCAAGGATATTTTGAAATCTGGAAAAATCTGGAGGATAAAGATCTCGAACTGCCTTTGAAATCTTGAGTCACAAAGATGCTGCCAGCTGTCTTTAAAAGGATGTCTCAAAACAAAGATACTCTTGATTTCCACTTAGATACCCTTGATATCTGCAAAAAATCTGTTCTCTGCCAAATGTGCCTGAGGTGTCTTCAAGGTGCTACCTATATCTCTTGACTTATTTCCACATGTGCATTTACTCCTTCTGCTGGAAAGCTATGATTAAAAAAAAGGGATCGAATCCTTAACTGGTTACATAAAATCTGGAACCAGTTGGCCACTTGTGATAAATTCCTGTTATATCTTGCTTCTTCCATTCTTTGAGATCGAAAACATTCATCCCATATGCCCAACGACAAGCATTAGGATCAAAGTGCCTAGCTATGTGCGGATTTGAAAAATTAAGATATTTGTCAAACCGGTGAAAGCTTTCTCCACAAGTTTCCACTGCACCATTAACCTTCCATGAAAATCTACTGACCACAATGGAGTCAAATCTTTCTGCACCGCAATGTCATCATCCAAGAAAAGAATCTTGTCCAGTTTGGGATAAACTTGTGGAAGGTAGAAACGAAGATGATTTAGCATGGATAGATATTTTGGATTTCTATATTTCAAATTGGAAGAACCTGCTGAGAGTGTAGTCGGGTGATCTGCCTTGAAATAATACTCTTTCATAGCTGCGGATTCAAGTTGGTGAAGAATGGGGCAATAGGAGGAATTGAGCCATTTAAAATCATCAACATTTTCTACATGTATCGCAACTTTCCCTGGGGGATTTAAGTAAAAACCACATTTTCATGGCCCCAAAATTTAACTTGTCTATGACGAGATGAAACACATGTTTCTCAGAGTCCTTGGCATTCATTACAGTTGAATTCACAACCACAGATGCAGCCAATACATTGTCAGAAAATAATGCATAGTGGTAGAGAGTCGGATCCTCCAACTTGTCTTCTTTGGGAAATTTTCATTTTTCAAGAGGAAGCAAGTAATAATCTATGGTCAATCGCATGGACAGGAAATGCAGGCCCTTGGGAACAGTCTTTGCTGCCAGCTGACTTAAAAATGTGCTTTGCTTTTTCAAGGTCCTTACTTGCTCGTCTGCAGACTGAAGCATGTCTCGCAACTTTTTTGTTACTGTCGCACAGTCATAAAATTGTTCTCTAGCCTTGGATAGGACATGATCCATAGCCTTGATCTTCTCAGGTGCACTTTGAGGTAGATCAGAATCTGCATTAGCCTCGCCCAATGTACGCTGACATTCTTTAATACGAAGCATTAATTCCTGGTATAAATCAAGGTTATTCCTAGCCTGGGAAATGCTTGAATACACCCTAGCCATGATCAGTTGGTCTCGCATCAATCTGACAGTAGAGTCAAAGTTCTCATTTTCATTCTCCCGCCCCCAAATGTTGTATTTTCCTAGGACAGTAGAATCTACCTCCTTGGAACGTTTAATTGCTGCGTTTTCAAGCTCAATTCTTTCTTCTTCATCCTTTTGGATCAGCTCTGTTGACCTTTTCTCTCTTCTCTTTAGTAGATATCGACCAATGCTATCCCTACACCATTACAATCCTATGAGACCTGAGAGATTCATTTATGGCCATTCTGTAAGTATGATATACAACACCGCTCTTGCTCGTGAGCTCTTGATGGCTTGTCATGTCACAGATATATCCCTGAGGCCAAACTGGCTTGGTCCATGAAGATTACCCAATGTCAACACTAGCATGAACTGAAATGGAAAATACCATATGCCTGAAACAACATAATACCCTATCCACCAGTGCTTCAAGGTCACAGTACTTGGGATCATAACCCATTGCCTCAAAGCATGGGCTGCAGCAATATAGATAGCAGATTGACTGTAAATCTCATTCGGTGTCATTTCCTTCCCACTGATTGGACTCCCACTTCTTAAACTATCCTCTGCTAAACCATACAGTACAGTCCCCAAGTTATAAATAGTGCGATGAAAATCAAACTGCAGTTGAATTGCTGCCTGGAACTTGCTTACAACTATTCTAACAATTGTTTGCTTTTCTTGAGCAGGAATGATAGTACTTAGTTCCTACAATGCAAGGCAGAGCTTTCACCAGCGCACAACGTAATTTTACAACCAGTTAGCTGGTGAAAGGCAGCGCTTTCACCAGCTAACCAGCGAATCATAAGGCAAGTTAGCTGGTGAAAGAAGAAAAGGCATTTTTGAAAACCAAGACCCAAAGGAACGATTTTTTAAACCTTACATTCCAGAAATAGACCAACAAATGTACTCTAAAAAATTTAGAAATAATTTTTTTTGACTCATTCTATCACTCAAAATGACGGTGCTATTTTGGGAGATAACACATTTGTCCTCGAATTTTCTATGAAGGAGACCTTTTCCTAGTCTACGACCAAGATAAGGATCCCTTGGGGGCAGTCAAGTTCAAACCCATGTGGTTCAGACCTTTCATTGTGAAAGAGGTTTTAAATAAGGGCGCTTATCGTCAGGTTGACTTTGAGGGAAATGCTTTGGCAAAGCCTAGAAATGGGCTCTACCCCAAGAAGTATTACTCGTAGGTTGGTCACCTTGGGTGACTTCTTGTACATATGTATAGTTCTTATACAATTAGTTTTTTGTCTTTTTGTTTTATGGACGTGTCATTATTTATGTCATATTTTTCACTATGGTAGATGTCAAGTGAATTGAAAGTCTTATTTGGGTTCACGGATGGCGCTAGCCGACACACTTGGAGGCTTGCTTCCGCAGCCGACATACTTGGAGGCTATCTTACGAAGGTATCTATCTAGGTGATTCTACAAATAATGTCCCCAAGTACAATGCAGTGATAGAGTTTCTTCATGATGCTTTATCGCATGGTATATCTCACCTCCAGGTCTACTTAGATGCTCAGTTGGTTGTGTCCCAATTAAATGGGTTTTACCCTGTTTATGATCCTACTTTACGCCGACGATTCCTTAGGGTACATGTATTAGAACATTTATTTGATTACATTACGTATATCCATGCTCCTAAGAGATTAAATCAAATAAAAGATACTCTAGTTAATCAAGTATTAGATTGGCATGTTGCACACACATACACATGTACATACATTTGTAAAAATGTTATCCATAAGACATGTAAAAAGATGTAAATACATATATATATATATATATATATATATATATATATATATATATATATCAAAAATTGTAAAAGTACATAGGTGCACACGAACACCTCAAAAATAGTAATCCGGTATACATCACAGGGATTATGCCCTAAAAAATATACAAAAAGTTCCCTCGGCACATAACAAGTCCATCCTATCTAAGCTCAGGGCCTATTGGCCATGTTGTAGTGAACAATGACATTTTCCAAGCATCGGAAGAGTTGGACCCAAGTCCATGGAACCCCAACTACATTAGGCTTCATAGATGGCAGGAGATCCTCGATCTTGGCCATGGGAACTGCACGAGTGAGCGTAGTGAGGTTCCACTCCACCTGTCTCAAAAATATCTCAACCTCTCCAACTGGAGGTCCCCTTGTGGTTGTTGGTTAAATGGTTTCTGTTGGTATTGCCTTTGGTCGAGGACATTGCCTAGTGCTCAAGAAGTATGTTGGGTGCACAGGTCCAACATTTGTACATAACAGATACATATTTGTCAGATACTTTGATACACATAAAAATGATATATATAAAACAAAAATAAAAATAAAAATTACTTTAAAAACAAATTTACCTATCTCTCCTCGCTCCTCTCCAGGAGGTGCGAGCATGTCTAGATCGCTAGAAAAGTTGATTCTGGTGTAGGGGTAGTCCTTTATCACCAGAATCTTTCATGCCCACCAGTCAAAAAATGTGTCGTCGAAGGCCTCTATGGTCCTTCCTCCCCTCTATCATGGCAACAATGCTACCCATCTACACACTACTAGGAAGGAGGCCACATGCCCCCACACTGTCTCTCTCAGACTAAGGTTGGGTACCCTCTCAAAGAAGAATGAGCATAGAAAAGTACCGAAACCAAATTTCTTGTTGCTACACTCATGACACTCTGTAAACTACCTCTTCATGCAAGTCAGCATGGTCATGCTCCAGTCGAAAAGGCGTGCATAAAGGAACTACATAGAAAAATATATGTATGCATGTGAAGCCTGGTGGATAGTCGTGGATCCATTGATCGACCTAATGAGAAGTAAAATCACCTTTAGTGATAGGTTGCTGATCTTGCTGATGGAAAAATGAGAACCTACTTTCTCAGTTCCTCCCTCACAATGCATATTGCTATAGTTGACGATGTTTAAGGGCCTAAGAGGAAACGTGCATAGGTTGACTGGTTCCCCTCTCCTTGAGAGGACAGTCAAGAAGTAAATTTCCTTGGTCGTTGGGGTCAATGAATTCCCCTCAAGCATTAACGCCTCTACATTCAGGTGCCAATAATCCACTAGGCCATTCAGAAGCCTGGGTTATGCCCTCATAAGTGGACACTGGTAGAGCTTCCATAGCCCACATTGTTTTAATGCGGCAATGGAAGAAGGACCCTCATCGACCAAGATATCAATCTCCTCGTGTTCCCTCTCCCTCCAGTGGACATACATCCTATTACATGAAAAGTTCAAGGGGGAGTTAGATCTTGCATATTTTATTTTTTCCATGTCTTTGAGGGTGTATGTCGGCTGTTTTGGACACAGTGGCATACATCAGTGGGCATAATGTTTTCTACCCGTAGGTGTATGCAGGTTGTCCTTGGACAACCCGCGTACACGTAGGCTTGCCCATTTTTAAGAGAGCGTGCCCCCCCAGAAGCTAAAAACAATGCAAAATTGAAGCATGGAAATGCAAGAGGGATGAGTTTATACTTACTTGGTTCATGTGGAAGTTCGTTTCATCCTATGAATCTCCTAGAATCAACTCTTTTAGAAAAGGGGTCCTTTTCACCTTTTGGTTAAATTTCAAATTGCAATGGTGAAAATGAGCTATCAACTTCTATTTATAGACATTTTTGGTCTTTTTTGCCACTTTTTTGGACCCTTTTGTCATTTTTTCTGGCTTGAAAATCATTTAATGTGGTTCTTGAGTTTCTTATTGGATGTTACGATGCACTTCACTTTTGGTTTGGAAAACCTTTTGGGAGATGGGTCTCTTTTAAGGGTCCTTTGGTAAAAGTCATTTTTTTCCAACTTTTTGCATATAAGTTAGGATTCCACTTCCACTTTCTGCATCTCGATGTCTTTTCCGCTTTTCCATAGGATCGATCCCACTGAAGCTTCACATAGAAGCATCATTGTTGTTTTAGAAGTGTCGTGATTAGGTGGTATATCCTACCTCTACATAGATGCCCTAGATAGATCCTTATTGCATTTTGGCATCCATGTTGTCTCTAATGACTTTAGGCTCAAGAGTCCTTGTTAGTCCTGTCATGATTACGAGATTGAGCCTCATTCATCCGATGAAACAACACTCTTGGCCTCACCCTCGGGACTCCCAAAAATGAGCATACTTCGTTGTCTTTCAAGCTCACTTTGAAATCCGAAAGAAACATCCGACGAGACTATATTTATGCTTTTCAACCTTGTCTAGATTAACTGAGAAAAGTAACCTGTTGGAGTCTTCTTTAATCCCATTTCATACTCTCTAAACATGAAAATATTTCTGAGTGATCTTGTTGTCCTTCACGCTCTCCAAGATAAAACTTGAAGGCACGTCCGTCCGATGGTAGTTTACCCCTTTTTCGGTTCGGATGTTCAATTGTACGAATAAAGGTATACTCTAGGAGCTTTGGTTCACTGGAAGAGTATTCTAAGGTATAAGTTTAAAACTTTTTCGGGCTCGAGGGACTAAATTTATGAAAAATGAACATTCTCCTTGGTTTTGGTTTACCCCTTTTTCGTTCCTTGGAGATTACTTATGAAAAAGGAACCCCCACAGAGTCCATAGTTAAGCTATTTTCAGACTCCCTAAAATTGAAAAGATTGTCGAGTGATCTTATTCCTTCACACTCGTTAAATTGGCCTAGAAGAACATCTACTAGCATGAGTTTACCCCTTTTTTTGTCTTGTAGATTATGGAGGAAAAAGGTAAACCTCCAAAGATTCATCTCGCTCTCCTCTGTAAATTTTATATTTCTTTGGGCTAAGGAGACTAAATATGGAAAAAGGTTGTGAGTCCATAGTTAAGCTCTTTTCAGACTCATTAAAATTGAAAAGATTGTCGAGTGATCTTTTCTGTATCACACTCATTAAAATGGTTTTGAATAGACGTCTTTTCGGTGCTAGTTTATCCCTTTTTTGAACCAAGTAGACTATTTACAAAAAAGGTACCCCAATGGAGTCCTCTTTTACGTTTTTTCAGACTCTCTAAACGTGAAAAAACTACCGATCTTACATTCTCTAGGCTCATGAAAAATACATCGAAGGGGGTTTCATCGTGTCTTTCTAATCACATTTGCATCTCTGCATATTTGGACTAATGTCAGCTCCATGTTTCTCTCAACAAAACATTTGAATCATGCCTTATATGCAAGCCTTGTAACACTTTGCCTCTGTGACTTGACACCTTGGCCCATGGAGGAATTTTCTCCGAGTGTCCTTTTCCTGCACATGTCTTCTTACTCTGAGAATTAGTGTGTTCCTTGCACTTGGAACTAGTATTCTTGCGACACTCGTTCCTCCTTTGTAACGTAGCATTCTTTTATTCCTTTTCATGCTCTTTAAAAGATTGAAAAAGGAAAAAAAATGAAAAAACCCAAAAAGAGGGGACAGGAAATATATATTATTTTTTGGCAGCACAATGAGTTGCCCTTGGACAAATCAAATCCTTTTGTTTGTTTTTCAATATTTGGGATCTAATATGACCTTAGGAAGTTGTTCTCTCTACATAGAGTTGTGTCCTCCTATGTTTGGTTACTCTTCCAAACACATGGAGATTTTGTGTTGCCTCCTGTATCGTGAACTTATGTCAATGTCATGTTTCCTAAGTCTGATCATCTTTCATGCTCTTTTCCAAGGGAAGTTTCACCTAGCCTGAGTCGGCCTTTCTAAAGTTTTTCTCGTGACCTCATGCCCGGCCATCCCAAAATTCCAATCAAGTCCTTGTTCAAAATCCATGAAGTTATCTACCTTATCATTGAGATCCTCTTGTCTTTTCCCGACGAGTCGTCGAAGACCTCTAGGTAGTGAAGTCATAAACTCATATTACACTCCTACCCGAGTTTTGAAGATATTGAATTTGTTTCTCGAGCTCTAAAGGCCTCATGTTGGGTTACGAAAAAGGTATAAATATCTTCCTTTTTCCCACAGTTCATGATATGATTTTGATTGATTCTTCAGATAGTTAGGGATATATAGGAAAGAACATGATTAATATGTCTCTTAGGGTTGTTATTGAAGTTTTATTAAATATATTCTAAATTATGATTGGAATGGTTTGATTTTGTTGCAGAATTGGATAAATAACTGTCAAAGATAACCAAAGAGATCTTGGCTATGTGCAAGCTATTGGAGGTTGAAGACTTTTTAGGCACAAAGCAGTTTTGAAGATAATGCATTTTCTATATTGTAACTTTATAATAGTAAAGAAATCTCGAGGATCTTTCGATCCTCAGGATAGCTTGATTTACCCAAATTATTGTAATATATAAGAGGGTAATAGATCCAGGAAAAAAGGAGAAAAAACACATTCAATTATTTTAGATTCAGAATTGCTCTACGCAAGCAGTTTTTGTAAATATTTAACCAGCTATGGAATCAATGAAAGTTTTGAGTGTTTCTACCATTTATGTGTTCTGATTTTCTCGTAGCAGTACTTCTGAAGACCGAGGGCCTAGTCTAAAGGAGCTACTGTCTCTTTCTATAATTGTATTAGTTCGAAGTTTGATTTCTATTTTGTGATTCAGATCTCTTTTACAATAGCCAAGGATAAATGCATAAGTGTGTTAATCATTTTATGATTGATTGCGTATAGAAGTCATACATTTCCCTCAAGTATTAATGATTGCCATTACGATTTCCATTTCTGAAGTTGTTGCTTGACAGTTCCTCACATTTTCATTCGCGCTGTTCCTTTTCCTTAGATTTACGATTGTTGTTCCTTTCAGTTAAAGTTACAATAGTTGTTCCTTTCGGTAAAAGTTACATTAGTTGTCCCTTCTGACGAGATTACAATTGTTGTTTCTTTCTGTAGATAGAGTAATTCCTTATTTCCTTTCCAATAATAAAAATTCATAATTGATAGTTAATTCTGCAAGTCCTCACTTAGATTCAATTACTGTTTTTTAGTTAAGAGAATTCAATAGATTGATTAGTTCCTTTCCACTTTATAGCATCTTAGTAATCAAATTTCAATTCCATTAGTTCTTAGAATCTTTGGTGAATGTTTCAGGAACTTGATTGTTGATGAACTCAGATTTGGTTTAGTTACACGATTTTAGGCTACCTGCATAGACTTTGCTAATATTCTTGAGATAAAAGACGAATCTCCAGGTTGATAAATTAAGGTTAAACTAAGGTTGTTTTTAGGAAATCTTTAGACACCAACACCTCATCTCCAACCATCAGGCATCACTGGCTTCTTGAATATGGATATTATACTTATATATATTTGATTTTGAGATATATATCCATTGTGTGTTGCTCGCATCTACACTTTATATAGTTATATGACATGGATATGCAGTGTATTTGATTGGAAACCATGATTTATTTCATCCCAAGCATGGGTATGCCCTCCTCAGAGAGACAATTGTTATTTTTGCAGATGGCACCTCTCGAACTCTAGTCCTGGGCTCACTCATTCTGTACTTTGGTGAATATTTTGTAATGTATTTTGGCCATCAGATTCACAAATTAGGGGGCATCTGTTATAACCCTAATTTTCTCTACACATGTATACCTGGAAGTTAGCCCTCTTAATTGCATTTTTTTCCAAGCCATCATTGATTTTCTCTTCTTAAAAACTCATTTTTTGAAGATATGCGTGCCCTACACCAATACTACCCATATACATATTCTTTCTGCACCACTATAGCTTGCGTACGTACTCATGTTGCACCACTAAAACCCGCGTATACTTGCAAAAGTTGAAAAAAATAAAAAGTTTCAAAAATCAAAAAGTTGCAAGGAATTCGTTGAGATTACGGGGTATTGGGTAGTTTCCCAACTAATCCACTGCCTAGAGCTCATCACCCAACCGAATAACCATCATTTTCCCATATAACAGGAGGTTTTGGGGTTTGATTCCATATCTAGACATAAGAACAATGAAACCTTGCATGTTTCACATCCCCTCCTTTCCCCAAGCATTTACAACCTTTATGTGAGAATTGCCTCAGAATTCCTCATTTTTCCCTTTTTCCTCCATAAGAACCCAATCCATTTCCCAAGAATAAGGTTGAGAGGAGAAAGATACATGGAGCCTGGAGGTGCACTTGGATATTGGTGAAGAGGAGCCCAGACCAGGTTCGAGGAGTAGTAGCCAACTTTGGTTGTAAGTGATCATTGTATTATCAATAAAAGAAGTACTTTGTCTGTCCCAAAACATGATGTGTCGAATGTTTGCATTTGTTTTATGTTTTTATTATAACATCTAACCCTTATTTATGTATGAAATGCATTCTTGTAGTTCTTTGTTTATCTGTATTTGAATGCAGGCTGACCTTGGGAGGAGGTTTGTAGTCAACGAAGCTATTGAGCACGAGAGGATCAACACCAGATGTGGAGTAAAGGTACAATTACCGGATCCTTCTCATTTTTCTTTTCCTGCATAAGTCTGGGGTATGTTTGGGGTAGTTAGAGAAGTAGGATACTTTTGAATGGTTATTGATCTGCCTACATTGTAAACCCTGGTGTATTCATAGGGGGGGTTTTCCCGCTAGAAATTGATCACCCTCATCAGCACTAGATGATAAATATGGTGTGAAAGGTTATAAGCTTTAGAATCTAGAAACTAAGAAGACTATGTACAATCGGGATGTTTTTTTTAGAGAGGTGAAAGATGTTCCCAAATAGGAATTCCTACCAAGCAAAGAAGAACCTGAGAAAATAGAGTTTGATTTGGATGATGCAAAATTTGAATCAACTAAAGAATATGAAGCAGAAGAAGAAGAACCTCATACCCCAGTATCGAGGATAACAATGAGGGAAATATGGAGACCAAAAAGGTATAGTCCCCCTGATTTTCGTTCTAATTTTTCTTTATCTATTACTGATGATGATCCCAAAAATATTAGGGAAGAAGTGAATTCAGAGGATAGTAAACTTTGGAAGAAGTCCATGATTGAAGAAATGGATTGCTTGGATAAGAATGAGGCATAGAATCTAGTTGAGTTTCCATCTTGAAGAAAATATGTTTGTAGTAAATGGTTGTTTAAGAGGAAGTTTAATGCAGAAGGAAAAGTGGAGAAATTGATGCAGACCCCCTATCTCACGCGGGGTCCACTCGACCTCCCAATCTAGGATCATTCACAATTGGGAGCTGGATCATCTCTTCGGGCCCTAATGAGCCGAAAAAATCATTTACAGAGGTCCTTCACCTAAGGCGCAGGTCCTGCAAAATACCTGCAAGATCTTTTAATAAGCCCCTTTCCTTTTACATATTTGAATTCGACCTTAGCCCCTTTTCCTCTTGTGGAAATAACATATGACCCTGGGATGTGACTGAGCACCAAGCCAAAAGGCGCTAATTTAGGCTTATCCCTTCCATGATTTCTTCTGTGCTCCAACACATACACCACCTACAAACTGTTGAACACTAGGCGACAAGATCAACAACTTTGATCAAATTCTGAGATCAAAGCCCCAAATTAAGTTTTTCAGGCTTCAAATATTTTTGACCATGACCAACATACAAAAAACACTTGCAAATCGTCGATCACTCAAAAAAGCAATTACACCGAGTCTCAGATTGACGATCCACAATGATCCGACTAATGGAAGGTCCAGATCAACTCCCTTCGGGCTTTGACTATTTACTTTGGTCGTCAAACGACTTGACTTCTCATATCTCTTGAAATACCCAACTATGATCCTTCCTCCACATGTCCCCTCCTGGATTGACGGCTAGGATGTCTTCGGGACATTGGGGATTTTCCCCTGTTCTGAATGATGTAAAATTACTGAAATTCCAAGTCTCGAAACTACGAGATATTATGCCACATGTCCTCCCCAATTGGATGGTTGGGATTGAATCTGGCCTTAGGGCCTTTGGGAGTCCAAACAACACTGCACTCTATTTTCCTTGTAGTGTCATACCTCCAGACCTTCGGATCTACTACCACCTATCCTTCCTTTGATCTACAACTCACAATTCTTTGGGCCTTTGGGCTTTGATGAACTTCCATTATACCATACCTTAAATCTCCTAGAGTGTCAACCTTCCAGAGTGCTTCCGGAGTGCTATATCTCTCGCCACGTGTCCCTCGCAACTTATGACTATGATGACCTTGGGGAATACGACCTTCTGGAGTCTGATAAAAAATTCCACCAATCCTCTAGAGCACCAAAATATGAAGTGAAGTGGATGGCGTGTCCTTGCTTGATCAACGGTCGAGATCTACTACGGGACGCTGGCCTTCGAGAGTCCTGGTTGTTCCAACTTGAGAATCCCCCAGAGCTGCAAGTACTTGAAATATAGGATCTTATGCCATGTGTCCTCCTCAAATGGATGATTAGGATAGACTTTGTCCTTAGGGCCTTTGCGACCTCCCAACACTGCAATATGTTTTCTCAGGAGTTCTGAACCTCTGAATCTGTTGCCACATGGCTCTCTCGATTAACGGTCAAGATTTACTATGACTCCCATCTCTTTGAGAGTTCTCAACTCAACTCAATGTAATCCTTCCGAAGTTTTGTACCTCCAGATGACATAACTTATGCCACGTGTCTTCATATATCAACGACTAGGATTCACTCTGGCCTTTGGGACTTCCGGGGGTCCCTAATTTTCCACACGCCAAATATTTCGAATGCATAAAGTCTGAAGGAATTCTCCTATTAAACCTCACGCAAATTCTCTTGATCCAATGACTGTCCTCTCTCCTATAAACTCTCGAATGGATCTCATCCATTGATTTCTTCTCTTCTATATCTCCTCCTTTAAGTTTTTCACCCAACTTCTTCCTAACATGCGAAGTCTAAATAACTTGCAGGGTTAAACCTCAATCTACTTACCTAGATTTGACACTCATCGATACTCATGCCTAGATCCAAAAACTAGGATCTATATTCTTCGTGTGTGCTCCTCCTAGAGTCTGGACTCATATCCGACGGTCTATATCGCTCTCCGACAACAGATCTAACTAATGTTGTAGCTACTCCCAGTGGCTGTTGTGCTTTCCTTCCGAATGAAGGATTTATCTTAATTAATTTCAAAGGTCTTGGACTTTGATCTTCTCCTCTGCAATCTTGAATGCTTGACCTCTTCTCACGCTACCTCTCCTGAGATTTAAAATTGAAAATAAGTTTACTTTTTCACACCTTGCGTTATTCCTCTTGATCTTGAACTTGCTCATATTTCTAAGGGTCTTGGCTCTCTTCTCCTTCAACGAAGTTTTCTACCTTCCTAAAAACAAAGACGCTGTTTCTCCTAAGCTTTCCCACTGTGAATACTTATCCTCTGGTGCACTCCTTGCACTTCTCTAAAAAATAGAACTATAAAGGTTCCCCTCCCTTGCACACTTTGTCCTCTACCTTCTTGGAAGGTTTAAAAAAATTTCTAAGTGTTGGCCCAGTGCACACCTTGGACGAGTCTTCTATGCACAACTGCACTATCTATATTGAGGTTACAACACTCGGACTTCAAAGGGTTCAGTCCCTTTTCTCCTCTCAAAAAATCCTTGTGCTCTCCTGGCACTCATGCTCTATATCCTGAGCTTGACCAACACTTTGAAAGTGTGATGGATTTGTGCACTCCTTGCACTCTTCTTCTCTTGAAACTTGAAATCTAAAAGTTCACTTGCACACTCCTTGTGCTCTCTGTGCATAATTTCACTACTCCTCCTGAGCTATATCTTCTGGTGTGCCCTCTTGGAAACTTTATCCTAGAACTCGAAACAATGTTCCCACACACTCCTTGTGCCTTCTCAATTCACTCCTTGCAAATCCCTAGGAGTATTCACTAACCGTAGTAAATCATCTTTAGAGTATTCAGTAACTCTGATGTGCACTCCTTGCACTATTCCTTCTTAGCTTCAGAATGGTTCTGGTGTTCCCCCCTGGCACGCTCTTCCCTGAACTTTCCATAGAGTTCAAGTTCACTCCATGCACTAGGTTCATAGAGTTTTCAATACTCTGGTGTGTACTCCTTGCACAATCCTAAGAGCCCAGAACTACTCAAAATCCACAAAGATAGAGAATTCCATCTAAAACTGCAAATGTAACATATTTGCGTACATCTACATCATACCTGAATAAACACAAAAAACATTCAAAAAATAAACATTCATCAAACATAAGAACACAAACATCTCATGTGCAGGAAAAAAATCTTTTGTATTATATCTAAATGCTTCTGTACAAATATTTACAAAGGTTTTACTAAAACAAAGTCTTCAACACTTTCTCCTCTCTTGAAATCTCCCTCTCTACTCGCTCATCCTCTAATCATCTAATGAATTTTAGATACCATGATATTTTTTCAAAAGAGGGGCTCCTCGAGCCTTCCCTCCATCTACCTACTCGCATTGAATTACATTGAATTTCCATCTAGTCTGAATCAGATCTAGATCCCTCCTACTGTCATCCAGTAAAGGAGACTCTATCTATTACAATAACTCTCCTGTACAAAGATAGTATCTTTAATTTACCTTGAGCCATAAAACATTTAATTACATTTAATTGCATTAAAAATTTTAATTTGGGTTCAGAATGTGAGGGTTGGCACCTCTCTTTCCTTGGAACATGTTCCTCCATGTGAGTTGTTGCATTGTCTTGCTGATGCGCTGGCACATTTGTTGAGATGGAGAGATGCTCCTGCATCATACTCTTGTGCTAAAAAAATAATGAGCTCCTACTCATGGCTCCCCTACTGTTGAGGTTTATATCCTCTAGGATCCCAAATATGAAATTGGAGTTGTCCATATGCTCCTCTTCCTTGTTGTTGTTGTCGTTGTCCTATTGTTGCAGGTTCTCCTTTGTTTAGCTTCCTCTTGCTGCTGACTATCTCCTTTGTTGACTTCAACATCATCCTTCATATTTGTTCTATCACTATGTCCAGTTGGTCTACTGACTATCTACTTCTTTGTAGTCTTCTCTACTACATGTCTTCATCATCAGCCTCCAACCCGCCTTGTTGGATAAGATGAATTTTCACTATTACCCTTTCCTCCCGGGATTCCACTCCTTTACTAAAATAAATGGGCAAATCAACCTAATCTCCCATGTTGTTTTCATCTCTTGTGGCACTGGCTTGAAACTTCACCGCAAGTCCAAGTTCTACAACCATGCTACTCAACTTCTACTCATCCATCTCCCCTGACATTTCTCATTCTTCTAGCTCCTTTCCTTATGTCGATACAAGTCCAGCTTTATCCAGCTGCTCCTCAGGCTGTAATTGTTCTTCACTCTTCACAACTACATCCCTCTGGAATTCTTATTCTATGCCTAGATAGCTCAATCAATCCTCCAACACCCTCAACTCTATCTACCACTAAGTGATCATATGATCTGAATGATCCTCTTCTTATTCCACCTCCTGCGAAGATGTCAATGCCTGTTATTTCTCCTCCTTCATGATAGTCTTGGTTGGTTGTCTCTTCTATAATGCACCTTTAGCATGTGCATTGGCCTCTACTGGGATTCTTGGCAGGAATATGTTTATTCCTCCAATGATCAGTATGTACCTTTGATCCTCCTCCTTTGTCAACACTTCTTGATGATATCAACTCTCATGTGAGTTCATGAGACTCTCAAACAATCTCATATTCATTTCTTCCAGCACTCCTTCCTGATCTGAAATCCTTTTTGAGCTCCTGAGACTTTCAAACAGTCTCACCTCATTATCATTTCCCGCCTAGTAATTGGATTTTTCTGACCTGCCCTCCTGACAGTTTATGAGATCTTTTATTGATCCCATCTCATTTCCCTCCTGGAAATATGAAAGTTCACTTCTGACCTCATGGAAGTCTATGAGATATCTATTTTATCTCTCTCTATTACCTTCTTGACAATCTGAACCTTCATATCTACCCTCCTGTCCGTTTATGAGATCTCCAACTGATCTCATCTCATTTTCCTCTTGGAAATCTGAATTATCACCTCTACCCACCTGGAAGTTTATGAAATCTTCAGATGATCTCTCCTCCTCATCATTGAGGTTCCTTCCAACATATGGTTCACAAATGTAAACCATCTCCTCCTTTATGGCACTGAGATTTTCAACATGCCTCAACCATCTCCTCAAATTCTACTTATACCTTCTGGCAATCAACTGTTGGATAGACCACTTCACTTTTATCTTCAAGGTCCATTCATACTTCCATTTTCCTTGTACTTCCTATTGCATATTCAACATTACCCTATCGAGATGTGATCCAATCTCTCTGAGCTCTTTGTCCTTCTTATTTTTCCTCACCTGTTGGCGGCCTCCTTGAGATTTTTGTTTATGGCCTTCAGTAGCCATCTTCCACCTCTTTTTTTAAGAACACAATTGGTTCTTCTCCTTCAACCAACCTGGTCGTCTACTAATGGTTGCATATTTACAAATAGACCTTCACAAAGCATCAATACTTTGTCTTCTCCTTCCTTGCCCTCTTTATATAGAGAAAATCAGGCTCTGATACCACTTGATGCAGAACACCTCCCTCACCCGAGGTCCACTCGACCTACCGGTCTAGGATCGTTCAAAACCGGGAGCTGGATCAACTCTTTGGGCCATGCTGAGGCCCAAAGATCCTTTACAAATGTACTTCAACTAAGGCATAGGTCCTACAAAATACTCGCGAGATATTTTACTAAGCCCCTTTCCTTTTACAAATCTGAATTCATCCTTAGCCCCTTTTCCTCCTGCGACAATAGAATATGAACTTGGGATGTGACCGAGCCTCAAGCCAAAAGGTGCTAATTCAGGCTTCTCCTTTCGACGATTTTTTCTCCACTCCAATGCATACAACACCTTCCAATTGTCTAACACTAGGTGGAAGGATTAACAACTTTCAACAAATTCTGAGATTAACGACCCAAATTAAGTTGTTCGGGATTCGATGAGTTTTGGCCTCACCCAACATACACACAACACTTGTGAATCAACAATCACTGAAAAACTCAATTATGCCAAGTCTCAGATCGACTGTCCACAATCATCCAACCATTCGATGGTCCAGATCAACTCCCTTTGGGATTCGGTGATTTCCTTCAGCCGCCAAATGATACAACTTCTCATATCTCTCAACACTAAAATGTTAAATGATTATCCTTCCTCCACATGTCCCCTCCTAGATTGATGAATAGGATTTCTTTGGGACTTCAGGAATTTTCCCCTATTCACAACGATGTAAAATTAGCGAAATGCCAAGTCCCCAAACTGTGGGATCTTATGCCACATGTCCTCCCCAATTGGATGGTTGGGATTGACTCTGACCTTTGGGCCTTCAGGAGTCCAAACAACACTATGCTCTATTTTCCCCAGAGTGTCATTCCTTCAGACCTCTAGATCTGCTACCCCCTGTCATTCCTTTGATCTATGACTGACAATACTTTGGGCATTCGGGCTTCGACGAACTTTTGTTACACCATAACTTAAATATCATGGAGTGTCAACCTTTCATTGTGTTGGATCTCCCACCATGTGTCCCTCACAACGGACGACTGCGATTACCTTTGGGACTCCATCCTTCATGAGTCTTTGATACACAATTCCACCTGTTAGTACTCAAATTCACAGTATTAAAATTTGGAATTTTTGGTCATGACGAGCACGCTACTAGAAAAGTGACATTCCTACAGCGCCATCATAAAACATTATATCACTTTCCAAAATCTTCGGATTCTTTGCCATGGTCGTTTTCGGGCCATATCTAGATTGCTTATGTTATTTGAGTAAAATTGTGGCTTGTTATAGAGCATCGAAAAAGAAGTGCTAGGAAGACTATCCGAAGGCATTCTTATGATTTTTATAAAATATGGGTCAGAAAGCACCATTGTGCCCAGAACCTGCATCAGCAAAACACATTGTTAGAATCAACGATATATATCATCATTTCTTACCATTGTGTTGGTGGGAGAAATATGCTATCAGGTCTATAGCAGATGTGAGACACTTTTTTAACCCTAGATTTTGGGGACAACCCATGGCTTATTAAGACCAAACAGTTTGACATTCTCCTAGAAGGTTACTTGGTCATCGGTTCTCGAGGTAATGGTTGTCTAGGAATCGTCAATGGAAGTGAAGTGAATAATGGTGCCACAAATATAATTGGAGACAAGCCACTTGCTACATCATGCACATGCGCAAATTATAAAAGGAATCTTGTGATTTTTGAGATTGGTTATATTCCAAAATTTAGAGTGTTTATAGTCTGTCTTAAGTGCATAATAGTGAACCTCCACATAGCATTGTAAGAGAAAGCTCAGAGCTCCAGGTTGCCAAGTCTTATTAAGATCTGATGCCACGCGCAAATGAATCAATTCCTCCTGGGTTCGAAGCAAGATGATGGTGTTAACCTCGCCAAAATAACTAATAAGATGACTTTGGATTTTGAGCACCAATTTAGCAAGCAATTTCAATTTTTCTGGTGGACATGTGACGAAGTTTCTAGAAACCAGGTTAACTTGTTCCACATAAGTAAGAGATGGAAATCATAATAGATTATGCTCTATATTTCTAGAAGAAAAATCAACAGTTAGAGGGTCATTCCTAGATTTCAAGGGATTTTGTCAATATTCAAAATAAGACTTCCAGAAATTCATGGATAGACAAAGCAGGTGGTCAAAATATTTTCCAGATTTGAAAGTATTCAACTGCAGGTGAAGCATTCAATGGAGAAAGGTCATCCCATATTTTGTGCATTCCCGTCATTATTCAGGAGGGTAATTTAGGGCTTAATTTTTTATCATACCATAAAGAATTTGCTAAAACCGTTCAAAACCCACCTCCCAAATGGATCCATTTACATTTATCCCAGAGGGTTTTCGAAATTTCTCAACGGTTCTAGAGAAATCTGCATCTGATTAGGATGAAATTTTCTAGAAATTTCTAGTGACAGAGCATATGGAAGGAATTGAAAATTTTCATCATTGGCAATGAATCTCCATTTCCTGTAAGTCAAGTCAACTCTAAATCTCAGAGGATCATCAGAAGAAATCAAATCCATATTTAGAATGATGTGATTTTATATAAAATCAATTATTGGTAGAAAATTGAGGGGGGAGGCCCGAGAGGGTAAGGCCTGAGAAGGAATTTGATGAGATAGCCATCCAGTGTGTTTTATTGTAAGCCCGAGGACATCTTATTATGTGATCGCTTCTGACATTGAATATCTATGACAATTGTTTTATCAGATTATGATTTCCCTTGTTTTACACTCTGTTTTCATCTTCCTTGTTTTACACTCTATTTTTCATATTGTTTGAATGAATTGCAGCCATTGAGAATCAATGGCTACCCATGGGTAATAGAATCTCGAGCGGTAAAGATTTTTTTGTAACGACCTACTATTTGTGTGTTTTGTTTCAAGTACCTTTTCATCCATTTTTCAAAGAGAATATTTGTTTGATGGCTATTCTACTTTTTGTTTATTCCCTATTCTTCTACCCATTTTCATATAAACTTCTTCTCTGATATGCAATTTGATTTCCTTCGATCAACAGGGTGTTTACTTGACTCCATGCCCAATGGTGTTTCACTGATATCTGTTTATCTTGTTTTCCTTATTCTTTCTCTTTCAGTCTACCTGATCCACCTTCTTTCAAAACCTAAAACACATCCTTATTTATAAAAAACTATTGCAATAACTAAGATGTGCTAGGCTTGACCCTATAGCATTCTAGGGGCAACTTCTAGCACTAAAAACTTTTGGCGTCGTTGTCGGGGAATGAAGCAGCGAAGAAATATTCCCTAGGAGAACGACAAGGATCATATCAGATTCTTGATTGTGAACACAAAGAGGACATGTGCTTGAATGCAGATCATTCACCATGGTGAGTCCACTGTCTAAATATTAAAAGGCGACTCCACTGGGGATCCAACTATGGAAGCCATTTTGGCTCAAAGGTTTTCCTTTTGTGATTTTTCGAATGTAGTTGGTTTTCCAAACCCAATTCTCGGTAGAGGTGAATGAGAAGGTACCCTTCCTACATTTAAGGTGAAGATTGGGAGGTTCCAGCTGAGCATCTACTGTATTTTCATGAGTTTGTTCATGAACAACAGATTGTGCACGAGGATGTCCAGATCAAACTTTTCAGATACTCATTGAAGGGAGCAATCCTTTCTTGAGGAAGATCTCTTCCAGGTTCAATTATTAACTCATTGGCAAGTTTTCATGATGCTTTCAATACATTTTATAAAGAAAATTTTTCAAATGAAAGTCTTTTCGAAAATTGTTGTGATGTATTTGAGAAGCATATTCAACAGAAAGTCTTTTCAAAAATTGTTGTGATGTATTTGAGAAGCATATTCAGCAAAAAGAAGATTTTTATTTGGTTTTCTAGAATAAAAATCATGTTAGTGAGGAAGATCTTCAAGATACCATGGATGATAATTTTGAGGAAGAAATAAATGTTTTTTCAAATCTGTCACAAGATCATATTGCTGATGAAAATATGCAAAAATATTCATCTTTGTCATTTGAATTTTATCATGTTGTTACAAATTATGATGAATATGGTGATGATGATATTGACATTTTAGAGCCCAATGTATCTATGGTGACAAAATCTAACCAGAATATTCGTGAAGGTATTCAGTGCATCATCTATGAACAGCTAGAGCCGGTGTATGATAGTTAGTTTGTTGACTATCATGATGGAATTGTTGATGTTTTTGTTCAAGGAACTTGTGATCAGATTCAAGATAACCTTGATGCCTTTGATTCCCAATGCCCGGAAAATATTCATGCTCTCTTTCCAGCAGAAAAAATGAAGTATCATTTGATAAGTGAATCAGAGGAACAATGTGACCTTTTGTATCATCTGGAGATGCAACATAGTTGGCAGGATCCTGTGGATGTCTACATAGAGATGGTTTTTTCGGAAGCTTTCGGTTTTGCAACTTTTGGAATTAAAATAGTTTGGGATTGTAGGTATGTGCTGCAACTTAAAATTCTGCTACAATTCATGAGGTCTTCTCTAGATTCTATTTTCATACAAGAAGTTTTTCCAGTCAGTTGGATGTTATCATGGCTTCATTAGAAGCATGATTTCACATGATTAACCAGTTTTTACTAGTTAGAAGTAGGAATAGATAGACGAATAAGATCACCATACAAGAATTAAGATTCTTTAAGTTTGTTTTCATCTGTTTGTTGTTATAATAAGTTTCATAAGTTTGGATCATATATAGAATTCTATTAAATGACTCCATAGACCAATGGACCAGGCATAGCATAAATGTGGATGTTTGCAGAGACAAAAGTTTATAGGTTGCGTTGCGTGGATGCACAAAGGAATGTAAGTTTTAAGCCTGTGAAGTAAAGCAATGCATATATATTCTTAAGAAAAATAGAATTTAATCAATGGCTCATACATAGAGTACACAAAGATTTTATACCGGGAACCCTCAACCGAGAAAACCTTTCTTATATTCATTATATCGAATTTCACCATTCACTATACAATATATACAATGTTTTTAGGTATTCTGTAGATACCAAAACCCTAATCCCTAAAACCAAGATTATTTTTAGTAAATCGCTAAAAGTAGCAAAATCCGCTAAAAATATAAAAAAGCGCCCAAAAACAAATTTTTGGGGGGGGGGCATACCTGCCCCCCCTTGGGACCCCTTAGGAAAGTGCCCGGTGCACATGACACAAATAGATCACTACTACGAGGGATCGCCAGACGCATTTGTCGAATCTGACGCGCCCACACACACACACATGCAAAGAATATAACACATACCCAACATTCTCCCACTTGTTGTTTTCTTTGCATCCAGGGGTCCCAATATTATATAGTCAACAATCCAAGGAAGTAATGCCCATTGTTACTCTACAATAGGAGAGATTTTTTGTGCTTATAGACTTTGTCAATGAATCTGCAACATTCTTCAAAGTGTCAACCTTTTCCAGCAACACCTTCTTTTCCTCAACCATATCTCTCACAAAGTGATATTGAACATCAATATGCTTTTTATTCGAATGATAAGCTGGGTTCTTTTCCAGGAAGATTGCACTCTGACTGTCATAATCTAATCTCACTACTTATTGTACCAACCCAATACCTGAACATAATCATTGTAACCATACTGCTTCCTTGCTTGCATGAGTGGCTTCCATGTATTCAGCTTCTGTAGTTGAGAGTGCCACTACAACTTGTCTTTTGCTCATCCAACTGATTGTTCCTCCAAATAGGTTAAACAGATACCCAATTGTAGATCCTCTGCGATCCATATCTCCAGCCCAGTCTACATCAACAAAGCCATGTATTTCCACCACTCTGTCCAATCTTGGTATTCCTTGGTAGAACAATCCATAACTGGTAGTGCCACGAAGATACTTGAAGACCCTCTTTATTGTTATCCAATGCTCCTTCCCTGCTTTTGACATATACCTGCTAAAAAATACCACTACATGTGCAATGTCCAGTCTAGTACAGACCATTGCATACATCAAACTAGCAACTGCACTGGAGTACTGAACATGGGACATGTCCTCTTCTTCTTCCTGTGTCTTGGGACATTGATCTGCAGATAACTTTACACCTATAGGAATATTAACCTTGACCGGTTTACTTCCATGCATATTAAACCTTTTCAATATTGTCTCAACATATTTTCTCTGATTCAACCAGAGTTTCCTGTTTGCACGATTTCTTTTTATCTCCATTCCCAGAATGAAGTTAGCAACACCGAGATCCTCATGTCAAATTTGGAGGATAACTGCGATTTCACCTCCTCGATAACATCCATGTTATTTCCTACCAATAACATGTCATCAACATACAACACTACATAAATGAAGTGATTACCAACCTTCTTGGAACATACACAATGATCAGCCCTGCTTCTTACAAATCCCAATCCAAGGATGTATGTGTCAAACATTTGGTACCACATCCTAGGTGATTGCTTCAGACCATATAGTGACTTCTTTAGCTTATAGACCAGCTCTTTCTTTCCCTTCACTACAAAGCCTTCTGGCTGCTTCATGTAGATTTCTTCTTCTAGATCCCCATGTAGGAATTTTGTCTTCACATCCATCTGTTCCACTTCAAGATCAAAAGCAACAACAATAGATAAAAGAAATCTAATAGAAGTTAACTTAGCAAAGAGAAAAATTTTCACCAAAGTCAATTCCCTCAACTTGGGAATAAGCTTTTGCTACTAACCGAGCTTTTTATTTCTCCACTTTACCTTGTGCACTAAACTTCTTCTTAAACAACCATTTTCTACCAACAAATTTTCTTCCAGATGGCAACTCAACTATATCCCATTCCTCATTCTTATCCAAGGCATCCATTTCTTCAACCATGGCCTTCTTCCAGAGTTTACTATCCTCTGAATTCACTACTTCCCTG
>SNQJ01S0085857.1:0-16276 GCA_010110895.2 Picea sitchensis | reverse complement strand
CAAATGGAAGTCTAAAATCAATGGAAAAGGTCTAAAGCATTGTGTTCTAGCTGGAAGACAACGAAGGACACGATACCATGGGTGGAAGAAGGAATCCAAGAAGAAACAAAGAGTGGATTTGATTTAGTCAATCATCTTTATCAAATACACAAAAAGTATAAATAAGAAGGAAATGTATTGGGAAAAGGTTAACATGTTACTGGGTTAATGAGCAAGTGAGATAATTAAAAGATTGATGTTGTTTCTATCGACATTATAATTGTTTTCATTTTGTAGGTTGGGATCGAGTTAATATAGTCATGTCTAGATATTGTAATGGTCCCCACTGATATTATTGTAAATTCGCATCAAGATTTTGAGTTTGTAATGGGTTATAAGGGATTATATCTTGTTGCAAAGGGGATGTATTAGGGATCCATGTTTTATGAAGGTTTTGATAATAGTGTTACTAATGTAATGAATTGATTTGATCCCTTAAGATTTCTTTTATTCTTATATGTTATGGTGCTAATGGATCTGTTCTTCTACTGCATAACTACTTTCTTTTATCTAGTTAATATTTGATTATTGTCACCACTTAAATTTAAAGGTTAATATATGGATTTGAGTAGTGTAGATATAGATCTAATGTTGCATTCTCTTTAACTCCTTTCATCACACAAGTCTCAACTATGCTTCGGGTGAGACCTCCTTCCCTTGTAGAAGGTTGAATATGCCAATGTTCTTAGACTACAATGGTGATTTTTTTTGGTAACTGTCGAGAACCCTAGTCTCGATATTGTGCCAACAATGGGTATTAACACCTTGATATGGTTGAGGGAAACCCAATCCTTAGCCAAATTACAAATATTTTAGGGATTCGGGTCCAAATATGATGCCTCAAACCACCACACCCAACTTCTTGAGGTGTTAGGTATCTTCTAGGGATTGTCATCACCCAATCTAGCACTTTTGCAAATCCTTCATAGGATGCAAGACAGGTGTAACATACGGAAGTGCTTTCCATTGTCACCTTATCAATTACTTCCCTTGTTTTAGTTAAGGATTGAAATCCAACACAAGGGAGGATTCCTTAGAAACCTCAAGGAATCCTATAGCTGAATAAATTCTATGGAATCCTATCTTGGTTACTCAATTAGACCACCAACTAGTTCAAGGTTCGAAGTAAGAACAAGGTGGTGAAAGAAAACAATTACAATTTTTTTGCATGAGGTTTTCAAGACAACAATTCATACCAATCGATTCAAATGAATTAAGTAAATTCCTCGAAACACTACAAATCAAAAGAAAATCTATGGTTGTCATAAAAATTGTAATAAAATATGATTACTACAAATAGAATACAAGTTATGATAAAAAAATATATAGCAATCCTAAAACTAACAAGAATGAAATGAGAGAGAGATACAATGCAATCTTATACTAACACATTAAATAAGAAATGCTTGATAAATCATAAATGAAATGAAACAACCTCGAAATATGCAAGATGTCAAGCCCTAGTTGGCTGAAAATGACAACAATGATGCAATAAATGATGTTAAGGAATATTCCAAAGTGAATAATGTTCTAAACCATAAAACCTAAATCTACCATAAGACAACAAAGGAGGAAGAGGATTAGGTTTTAAGTACACCTTTTTAATAGAGAGGACTAATGTCCTATAACTTCATTGGGCACATGGAGTCAAAGATGTAACTTCTATGAAGAGAAAAGGAAAATAGAGACTCAAGGATCAAACTTTCAAGTAGTCCACTGCAAACCATAGGTATTGATTCTTTAGGAAAACAACTTAAGTTAGTCCATTACAAGCCCTAAGAGACTATCCCATGTCTTCTAAGAACCTTTCACAAGATATATAAATGGATTTTGGTCAAAACTCTAAAGTAGTCCACTACAAACCCTAGAAGTTTAACCTACAAGAATAACCCTATGGTAGTTCACTACAAAACCTAGAATTTCCCTTTTGTCCTTCAACAAGTTCAAAATAAATGATAACAAGGGGAGGTATTCCACTACAAATCTCACCAATGTTTCAAAACAAGGGTTTATTCAAGAGAATACAAGGTATCATGCAATTATCACCACTTTGATAAAACAATTTACTTAATACACCAATAATGAAGCACCAACGACTTGAAAAGAACACTTACTAGTCAAATTGTTGAGACTGAAAGAAACACTAACATGAAATCGTCCACAAGAAACTTAAAAATCATACACTATATTATCTCTAACAAATTGCACACAAGTACTTCATGATGAGAAAGAAATATAAGAGACAGGTGTAGTAGTTCTCCACAAGATGTGTTATGATTTACAAATGAGGAAACCATTATATATAAATATGAGACAAACCTAGCATTCCATCTCTCTAAGAGCCACTAAATCATAAAAATCCATGATATAAGGTGGATAGGTATCAATCCAACCCCCAAAATAGCCTCAAAATAAAAATACAATGTTAAAACACCAAATTGTCCCCTCAAAAGCCAACACGTGTGAGTGTAGAGGAAAATAAAGGGGTGAAGTCATCTCTTGAAGGGTTAAAGTATATCCAAAGGTCACGTCAATCCCCAAAAGCTGAAAATCATTATCAAAATTCATTCCCCATCATCAATAGGGTCACACCTCATCATAGACCAAGTGCGAAATCGTCACCCACATGCTAGGTCGGCTCAATGCAAAGTAACATCAATCCAAGAATGATATCACCCTCCAAATGTGCAATGTCCAAGGTGAAAATTCCAACATAATTCATGAGAAACGATCCATCATCCCTCCAAAGGGGTATACCATCCTCAACAAGTGTAAAAACATCCATAAAAACCCTAATTTCTTTAAGGGGTGTAATGTCCAAGATACGAGATTCCTACCCTCTAGTGGCACATTTGGATAAATGTGAAATGTTGAAGATAATTTGTACAACGTACAAGGTTTGGGAGGTGTTGTAAATTGTACGAAGGAAGGCCCAGTCATCAAGGAGCCCAACACTCATCATCGGAGGTGCAAATTCCTCCAAAAAGTGCATAATGTCATCATGAAACATCTTCGAAAGGAGCATACCAGGGGTGCATCATCAATAAAAAAGGCTCATAGAATCAAGTAAGACCAACCATTACAAGATACAAGATTCATTAGAATCATATAAAGTAGGCCATAATCTAATACAACAATGAAATAAGAAATTCACATTACGTGTCTTTTTCAAAGTTCACACAAGCTTAAGACCTTATGCAATTTTCCAATTTTAGCTATGGGAGGACCATCACAAGACCTTATTATGTGTTTCAGTTACCCAAGTAGAGGAATAGTTGCTAAGAAACCCTTCAAATTGTAATTTTAAGCGAATGAGATTGTATGGGGTTTATTTCATGGTCATGGTGTCATTGACATGCAACACCACATGTGGGTTCATGTCCATGAGTGCCTTTGTAGAGGGAGCCCTTGGTGCTTGAGTTACCCTTTCATTGACAGTGTGTGTATTATGAACTCTTTTATTTCCTTTTAATTATTCATTTATTTCTTTGCAAGACCCATTTTTAGGTTTCTTCATTTATTATGTTTTTATTGGGATTCATTATGTTCTATTAATTTTGTATGCCTTATGTGCATTAGGACTTGGGTGATCACCTCATACTAAGGGGGTAGAGCTCAAGAATAATTTTGTATTTTGATTTTTCATTTGTCATCCCATTTTTATTTTTCATTTTGAGTTCATAACATGCTCTTAACATTCTTTCTTACCAGCTACATCAACCTCGGGCATTATATTCCCTTATTATCAGAGGAGGATGAAGGCACAAACCTTTTTGTTGTAAATGTAATATCCATTTCCCAAAGATGGGACAACAGAAGGAAAATAGATGGAATGTGTAAATTATAGAAGGGAAGTGTATGTTACCCCTATCAAGGCCTCCCATTAGTACCCCTATTCCCTGAGAGTAATAAAATTGGACTATAACACATATGATGGCCACCAAGGTGAAACAAGGAAGCAAACATAACTTCCAAGCATCATGATCCATTATCTAACTTCAACCCATGATCCTCACCTAAATTCCTAACGAATTAAATATAACACTTTACATGAAACAATGACTAATTTGCCTCATGTGTGTTGGACCACTATCATCAGATAAAGCATGTTGATCATGTGAATGAGTTGCGAAATGGTGAGGGGGGAGGCATCTAAGGGGTTTTGTCTATGGAGAATGTTGATCATCATCTCTAGGATCATTGTCTTCAATGTGGATGATCATGGAGAGTGATCTCCTCTAGTTACCTCTAGGTGAGAGGGGGTAATAGGGCTCAAGGTTGATCGACACCTCAAACCCCCATAGATTACCTCTCAAGGGGAGCTTTGGCCTTGGAGTGTGGATATGGGATTTTGAGCACTAGATATGGGTATACAGTACTTGGGCATGATAAAGAGAGGATACCCAAGCCTTAGGTCCTAAGGGAGACTTCTAGGTATATAGGGCCAACAATGACATGTTGAACCACCAAAAAGGACCTTTCTAGGATACCCTTAGTCTCCAAATGGAGATAGTCAAGATTATGGGTTTTTGAACATTAAGTATGAGTCTCTAGGCCATGGATATGGTTGTGGGGCTAAATATATGCACTATTAATTCCCAACATTAAATTGTCAACCAGGGAGTCGTAGACTTAGAGGTGCAAGAATAGGAAATGAAAGATTGGAGCCTATTATAACCTATTCTAACAACTAATGTCAGCAATCACACTTCCAAATGAATGAAAGAAGAACTAGAGGTAAAATCAAAGTACATAAATAAAAAATAAATTTAAACTATGGCAAAGTCAAATTAAAGAAAACTAGCTAAACGGAAAATCAATCAAACAAATAGAAAATGAAATCTAAATTCAAACCATGCAAATGAAATGAAATGTGAATGTAAGAACTGAACCTAAAACACACAAAGCAAAACACTCATAATACATACAATGATTTAATTATCCATCTGCATTCAACACTTTGTTTACACTATATACATTCGGATTGTACACAGTCATGCAATTAAAACTAAGAAATTACCCTTCAAATGAGTACACCTGATACACAGGAACAATGATGGGATCAAAGAAAACAAATCCTTGGAAGAGGAGCTTACTTACTTCTTTTCTTTAAAGGATTGTATGTGTGAATTCAAGATCAATCAATCTTTTGAGCAGAAAATAGTATGTGCAGGAATGGTGTGTGACTATAAGAATGAAGTGCACACATGAATGTCGTATTGGTCATGGAAAATAATATAATCTTCAGAATTAATAACCATGTTCATATATTTGATATGCATCTTGGAAATTATTTAAACCACAATTGACAGTTATGGAAGTTATATTTGTATTCAAGAACACAAGATCGCATATATATTCAAGCTGAAGATGATTAGCAATTATAACTCTAACATGTTGGTCCTGGATTCCTGTAGAAGTAAATCAAGCACACACACAAGATTAAAAACAATCAAATAACAGAGTACTTGATACAAAGGTAAGATAAATAACATTTAATTGCAGGACTGTTGTTCTTAGAGAAAGAAATGATAAGAAGCACACAAAAAACTACTTGCCGCTACACCAAATCTAGGAAATAAAACACATATACAATTCTAGAAATAAAATTACAGAACAAAGAAATGATGCATACCAAATTGAGGGGCCCTACCCAATTGGTTGTGTGCTACTTGAAGAAGAAATCAACTGCAAATGATTATAGAAACACTTCAAAACTTCATTGCATAAAAATATTATTTGAACCAATGTTCTAATTACAAGAGACTTCTGTTGAGAATAATCACACTAAGGATCCCCTTCTCAATGGATTTGATACATATTCATACACAATAAACCAAAAGGAAGAGGATAGAACCAAATCCCAAAACTTAGAAACAAATTTTCCAATTTTTGGAGCAAATCCCCAAATCTAGGTTTTTCATCAATTTGGGAAGCTTCCAGTAATAGATCCACCCATATCTTCCAAAACAATTCGAATTTGGAAAAATTGACCTCGTATTACTCAATTTTCCACATTATAGACAAAACCCATATAGTAGAATTTTTGGATATGATACCATTTGCACGGAAAATCGAGGCACAAGTTGGAAGTTTGAGATTTTTGCTATTTTTTCCATAATCATTCCCCCTAAGCTAGAGGTCCACAAGTACGATCTGGGTGAATTCTGACCCACGTGTCACCATGTCAACATCGTTCTGGACAAAAACCATGTTCTCGTTTTCCTTCTAGAAGCGCGCCAATATGACAAGCTACAATATCAGGTATGAGAATAGATATACTGGTGCATAATGTTGAACAACATTAATGGTATGGGAATGTTGATTATGCTAGTACAAGAAACAAACTTCAGAAACTGTCCTTATTAAACCATGATATAATCATCTTTTAACCACTAAAAAGATAGAAAAGACTATGTATTAACCACATTGGATATAATGACGAATGATGACATTTAATTATGGTTTATGGTGTGTTTAGAGATATATTATTGGCAAAATGTGGGGAGAATGTGTAATGATGAATGTATTTGTGTAGCACAAATATGAAAAAAAAATGGATCCCAACACACCCCTAAACCCAAGGATTTGCATGTCCTCATGCAAACAAGGTGAAGAACTTCTGATACTTTGCTTATATATTTTTGTGACTTTGTTCCTTTTGTGTAGGTGTTGGCTCTTGTGGAGTGACACTCTAGAAATCGATTATAATGTCACAGATTGATTTAAAACAGAGAAACAAAATTATCATGAAAATTGAGGACAAACAAAGGATGGGTTATCACATGGTGATAGTGAATGGTATGAGTGTGGGGAATGTGAAATGATGGGGATGGTGGTCGTATGAACTTGGACACATTTATATTATGTATCTTATATTCATTCTAAGACCAAGATTTACATGTGGTTCTTTGCTTGAATAGGCAACCATGAATTCATCCTCTTATTCAAAACATTCAAATGAACTGGGAATGCTTTATGATTTACAAGGACAAGACAATAAAGATGTTACTTTGTTTTTGTATTTGTATACCACATATTTCCTTTTCATTGCTTGGTCTTATGATCAGAGTATAATTTTCATTATAAATGGTGGAGCGAAAATGGAAGGTTTGGTGAGTAGTTGTAATGGTACTTTCTAAGTGGTAGTAAAGTGTGGAGTAGGTGATAGTGGTTATGCATCATGTTTTCCAAATTCTTAGTAAATTAAAGAGATTTATACATGGTTTACCTCAAGTTACCTATTCTTTGAATTCTAATGCACACTGAAGTGGAAACTATGCAGAAATGGATGAAAGATCTGTGGAAACATGATGTGTAGCATTGAAAGATGAAGATGAGGCAGATGGAGGTTGAGAACTACTGAAGAGAATGGAAGTTGATCTGCTAGCTCTAGAAAAAAAATGGCTGAGATGAACTAAATATGTTGGAGATGTTGGAAATGTTGAAGAGAGATTCTGCAGATATAGAATGGATCCAGAGATCTCCCCCAAACCCAAGAGTTTGCATGTCTTTGTGCAAACTTCTTAAGACTGAGTGGCATGTGGCTATAAGAAAACAATTGCTGCCAACTTTTGTTGATAGCAATCTGAGAGTTGCTAAGAACATAAATTTGAGATCTACTAATGAATTGTGAGCACAAGGTCCATGATTGTTAATCATGACCACACAGAGATAAATCATAAGATCATATAATAAACTAATCATAACATGAAGTACATCCATTATCACATTTTGACAATTTAGATTTGAACAATTTTTGAAGATCACTTATGAATATTCCCCCTATATGACTGACCGAGATAATTCAAGTATGACCCACAAAAATTTATAATCATATTTTCCATTCTATAACAAATATTGCTATTTCCTTTATTAAACAAAATTCATCAAAATATTAGTAGCACTTATGTTCAAAGAGCCCTGTATAAATTAGAGTAGGGATTTTTTTTTCTCCTTTAGGAAGGAAAATAAAAGAGTATTAGCAATCTCAATAAATGAAAGCCCCATAGGAAACCAATCAACATTTTCACTCTGAAAAGATTTACAGTCATTCAAGTAGTAATAAAGCTAAATTTCACAGTTGAGTATATTAAGCTTCTAAGACCATGGTGCCACTCTTAAGATAGTGCATCTTAGATATAGTATGAATTGAATGATAGGGTCTTAAGGTCAACTTAGGGTTATTCTCAAATGAAAAATAGATGGATTTTATTTAACCTTTAGTTCAACCATGCATGCTTCTTCTTAGTGATTTACACAAGTATATTGTTCATACGGACAAATATAGATTAGGCATATCAAAATCAGAACCCATTGCCAGGAAGCCTATTCAGTACTTCGATGGGATAATTTTGGCATCTAAGAAATATCCTCCCTAGACATAATGCCCCATTGCCCATGAGCCTGTTCAATACCCCAATGGGTTTTCCTAGTCATACCACAGGTCGGTACCCACTGCAAACATACCTGTTCAATATCTCGACAGGTTAACCTCTTACACCCATTTTCCATCAAAGGCTCTTGTCTTGAAATTCACCCTTGAGATAAAATTTCATAGGTTGATTTTGCATGGGTTAATGGAGGAGAATCTCTGAAAACCTTTTTACAGGATGGGATGGTATTATGTTGGAATATATTTTATAGATTTCCCATAAAAGATTGTTCATATGAAAAATAGACTTATGTATTGAGATTAGTCCAAAGACATATCATGGTCAAACTTAATTAATGTGTGGTGGATGAGGCCATGAGAGAATGATCTAAAGGTTATTCTAGTCTCCAAGTTCATCTTATCCATATAATTATGGTAGTGTTCCCATGGGTAGAAACATCATGCACTCTCATGTTACTCTTTAATAAGAATGCTCTACTGACCAAATTTGAGATTATATTAGGCTGTACTAGCTACCTATGGCCTCATAATATGGACTTTTAACTTTATTTAATCCCATAGTATAATCAAAGACAAGGGTGTGAGTTACTGCTATAATAAATGATTTGAAATTTTGTATAAAGAATGAAAATGAAATCTCTTTAAAATGATTGGTTGTGACAAAAAGTCTTGGGTTTGATTGAACTTTTTTTAGTTTTTCATTATTAATGATTACCTAAACTATAAACTTATTCAAGGAAAATAGTTCATAAAAATAGTAGAGCAAAACTAATAAAGGTCAGAGTGTAATATTTAGAGAAACAAATTTTAGTAGATTAATAGAAAAATGGGTTCAGTTGTTCCAAAACAATCTTAGGTAACAAAAGATTAGAATAAAAGACAATTTTAATGAAACAACAGAACTGAAATAAATGAAATTACTTCCCTGAATAAGTCATGAAGATGTTCTCCCAATCCAACTGAAAAGAGGATAGCTGCAAAAATGCAACAAATCATCATAGCCTAATTTGTTTAGAAAAGTTGGAAAAAGATCTGACTATCAGCTGAAAAACATATTAAAAATTTTGGGGCAAAAAACTCCATTAATATTAGTTTCTCAGCTTGATAGCTACAATTATTGAAAAAGACAAAAAAATGAAGTTGCACCAAACTAACAAGTATATGCAACACTTATTCATTTATTTATTATCCTACCTTACCTAAGAAAAGACCCATTTTCAAGTATATGAATATTTCCAATGAAGCCACATGTGTAACAGGATGATCAATGTACTCACATTTAGGTTTGAATAATATACTTTAATAAGTACCCGAACACGAGGAATCAGTTGATTCAAATGATAGGTGGTGAAGAGTTTTCGAAGAAGAGAGTGGTGGTTCAATCTGGTCGACGTATGGAACCAATGTTTGATAGAGTCATGATGTTCTTGGTTCACTTCCTCATTTAGAAAAATGTGTTTGTCTCCCTCTATCATGCCATATAGATCATCTTTTGTCAAATGACTGGTCTTGGTAGTGCATAGAGGATCTTCATAAAGGCATATTAGAAACTCCTCGATCTCAGGTTCTAATGGTGTCTCTCCATTGGATGTGATCCATGATTCTTTAGTCTCCTCTATAAGTTGGAAAGGGTGATTACAAAAGGATTTTGGATATTCTCGTGGATGTGGCTCATGGAAATTTTGTTTTTCTATGTATTTTGGAGAAGTAGATAGGTTCTTAACTACGGTCAAGATGTGCTCTTCCTGAGAAGAAGAGATCCTAGCTATTGCTAGGATTTGAGAGATTTCTTCGAAACTCATTATCATCTTTGAATCCATATTGATGGTTGATGGGTCCTGTATCACACATGGATTAGCACATAGGGTTCTTACGACACCCAAAATATTTTTTAGTTTTTAATATTTTTTATGAAAATGAAATGAAAATCAAATAACACTCAAAACAATTTTTAAGCAAACCATAAGAAGTAATAAAAACTAATTGCATAATTTGAAAATCATACCACACTTGGATGAAAATAAAGACACTTGCAGGAAATTAAACACACTTTGGAGGAAAGTAAGCACACATTGCGAAAGAGAAACACACTTGCAATAAAGTAACAATCAAGGTTTTGGGGAAACTCACAATAGTGGTCATGCAAGTTCTTACATCTCGTCTTATTGTTTCTCCTCCCCCAAGATGTGCAATTTAAAAGAACCCTACCTATGCGTTAATCCCTTTAGCACCTCCCTAGAAACGACGCCAAAAATGTGGGGCTAAATATATGCACTATTAATTCCCAACATTAAATTGTCAACCACGAAGTCATAGAATCAGAGGTGCAAGCATGGGAAATGTAGAATTGGAGCCTATTCTAACCTATGCTAACAACTAATGCCGGAAAGCACACTTCCAAATGAATGAAAGTAGAACTAGAGGTAAAATCAAAGTGTAGAAATAAAAAGAAATTTAAACTATGGAAAAGCCAAATTAAAGCAAACTAGTTAAAAGGAAAATCAATCAAACAAATAGAAAATGAAATCTAAATTAAAGCCATGCAAATGAAATGAAATGTGAATGTAATAATTGAACCTAAAACTCACAAAAAAAAACCACTCATAATACATACAATGATTTAATTATCCATCTGCGTTCAACACTTTGTTTACACTATATACATTCGGACTGTACAGAGTCATGCAATTAAAACTAAAAAATTACCCTTCAAGTGAGTACAATTGATACACAGGAACAATGATGGGATCAAAGACAACAAATGCTTGGAAGATTAGCTTACTTACTTCTGTTCTTTAAAGGGTTGTATGTGTAAATTCAAGATCAATCAATCTTTTGAGCATAAAATAGTATGTGTAGGAATGGAGTGTGAATATAAGAATGAAGTTCACACATGAATGTCATATTGGTCATGAAAAATAATATAATTTTCATAATTAATAATCATGTTCAGATATTTGATATGGATCTTGGAAATGATTTAAACCACAGTTGAGAGTTATGGAAGTTATATTTGTATTCAAGAACACAAGATCACATATATATTCAAGCCAGAGATGATTAGCAATTGTAACTCTAACATGTTGGTCTTGTCTTCCTATAGAAGTAAATAAAGCACACACACAAGTCTAAAAATAGTCAAATAACATAGTACTTGATACAAAGGTAAGGTAAATAGCATTTAATTGCAGGACTATTGTTCTTAGAGAAAGAAATGATAAGAAACACACAGGAAACTACTTGTTGCTACACCAAATCTATGAAATAAAACACATATACAATTCTAGAAACAAAATTACAGAACAAAGAAATGATGCATACCAAATTGAGGGGCCCTACCCAATTTGTTGCATGCTTCTTGAAGAATAAATCAACTGCAAATGATTGTAGAAATGCTTCAAAACTTCATTGCATAAAAATCATATTTGAACCAATGTTCTAATTATAAGAGACTTTTGTTGAGCATAAGCACACTAAGGATCCCCTTCTCAATGTATCTGATACATATTTATACACAATAAACCAAAAGGAAGAGGATAGAACCAAATCCCAAAACTTAGAAACAAATTTACCAACTTTTGGAGCAAATCCCCAAATCTGGGTTTTTCATCAATTTGGGTAGATTCCAGTTATAGATCCACCCATATCTTCCAAACAATTTCAAATTTGGAAAACGTGCTCGAATGTTACTCAATTTTCCATATTCTAGAAAAAACCCATATCGTATAATTTCTGGATCTATTACCATCTGCACGGAAATTGAGGTGCAAGTTGGCAGTTTAAGATTTTTGTTATTTTTTCCAAAAACATTCCCCCTGAGTTGGAGGTACACATGTGTGATCTAGGTGAATTATATCACACATGTCAGCATGTCAACCTCGTTCTGGACATAACCCATGTTCCCTATTTCCTTCTAGAAGCGCACCAATATGAAAAGCTACAATATTAGGTACAAGAATAGCTATACTGGTGCAAAATGTTTAACAATAGTAATGGCACGAGGATGCTGATTGTACTAGTACAAGAAAAAAACTTCACAAACTTTCATAAGTAACCCATGATATAATCATCTTTTAACCACTAAAAAGATAATAAAGACGATGTATTAACCACACCGGACATAATGACAAATGATGGCATTTAATTATGGTTTATGGTGTGTTTAGAGATATATTATTGGCAAAATGTGGGGAGAATGTGTAATGATGAATGTATTTGTGTAGCGTAAATATGACAAAACTGGATCCCAACAATGGTCACAAGAATAAACCAAATATTTAAGCCATAAAGGAAGCTTCTAGGATTATGGGGCCAAGAATGACACCTTGAACCACCACAAATGGCCTCTCAAAGGAATCCTTTACCTCTAGCTAGGTATATAGGTACCATTAGAAATTTTTAGCACTAGGTATGGGTATTGCAGCCTTGAACATGGTCAGAGGAGGAAACATGAATCTTAGGCCCTAAAGTATTCTTTTACCCATCTAGGGCGAATAATAAGTCCTTAAACAACCACACATGACCTCCTGAAGGTATCCTTGGCCTATAATTGGGTTTGTCAATGCCGCTAGGTAGTTTTTAGTAGTAAGTATGTGTCACTGGGCCTTGGACACAATCTAGGGAAGAATTTCATGCCTTAGGTCCTAAATAAATACTTGAGGCATCTGCAACCATGAATAATGACTTGAAGCACCACACATTATTTTTGGAGGGTATCCTTGGCCTTTAAGAAAGGATGTTAGTGCCCTCACAAGGTTTTTAACATTAATTATGAGTCTCAAGGTCTTCATATGGTTGAGGGTGGGATCGTAAGCCTTAACCAAAGTATAAATATTCTACACATCTAGGGAAAAACATGATGCTTAAAACCACCAAATCCAACCTATCGAGGTTTTAGGCAACTTCTATGGCTCATGGGTCTTGAATGAAACCTAAAACCACTGTACATGACCTATTGAGGGGATATTTGTCCTTCAAGTGGGGATGTGGGAATCATTAGGAGATTTCAAGAACTAGGTATGGGTATTGGGTTTTGGAGATGAATAAGAGAGGCATCCCAAGCCTTATTGTTAAGGAAGCTTCTAGGTATCAGGGTCAAACAATGACATGTTGAACCACCACAAAGGACCTATCCAGGGTATCCTTGGTTTATGGATGTGGATCATCAACGTTATGACATTTTTAACATTAAGAATGAGGCTCTATACCTTTCATATTATTAGGGGAAAAACCCAAAGAATTAGGCCAACAACGACATGTTGAACCACCACAATGGACCTTTTAAGGGTATCCTTGGTCTCTAGATGGGGATAATCAACATTATGAGGTGTTTAACATTAAGTACAATTCTTTGGACCTTATATGGTTAGGAGATCAAACCCAATAGCTAGGACCTAAAGGAAGCTTCTAAGCTTTGGGGCCAAGAATGACACCTTGAACCATAACAAATGACCTCTCAAGGGAATCCTTTCCATCTAATTAGGTATATAGGTACAATTAGCATTTTTTAGCACTAGGTACCGATCTCAGAGACCTAGACATTCTAACAGGAATGAACATGCATTATATAAAGTGTCCACACCCCTTCTTACAAATGTATGCACACTTCTACTTAGGAACACATGCACACTTTAAATCTTGTGCATGCTCTTGCTTAGGAATGAATGAATGTTCTAAAGCATGTGCACACTCTTGCTCAAGAATGCACGTGATTTATTTAAAAATATTAGTTGGAACGCGTGCATGGAAGTTTGGGGAACAATGAGGCTATAGGATTAGGAATGCATGTGTGTTTCTAAGATCTGTGTTTGTTCCTATGTGTGCATTCCTATGCAACCCATTGCCACTTTTGTTACCATCGACTTTGTGCAAGCACCCGTTACAATTTTTTTTTTTTTGATTTCCTTAACTTTTAATTTATATACAGTAGGCACTAATCTCGATGCTAAACCTAGCATGAAATATGAAAAGTAGTTTAATGTCAACTTTCATGTTGAGAAAATGCTCCAACTTGAAAAAAATGCACTACTATTTGGTGATAATGACCTATTTTGTTATAGTGAACCTTTAAGGTTCTTGGTTCATCATCCTATTGATAAGATAGGTGGATGGGGAAATTTTGATGGTGCTAACCAAGACACTCCATCTCAGTTTCGGGTTGGAAACATCGTATTCCCAAATGAATTTCACACTATGAGCTTCAAAATATTACCAACAATTATAGAGAACATTTAACATTGGAATTCAAATTAAAATTTCCCACAAAAAGTTGTCTTCACAAGATTCAGGCCTTTTGGGATTAATTAGTAGTAATAAATTGGATGAATGGGATTTTTAGGATTGGGAACTTGGTTCTGGAACATATTTTTGAGGAATTGAAAATAATGACAATGATTTTTAACTAAATCTCTTTCCTTCATGTAACAAAGAGCTCAATTCCAAGGGAAATTCCCTTTCAAAATAAGGCATATAGGTAGATATAGACACATGGTTGGTGAAGGAAGCCAAGGATGGCATACTCCTCAGTGAAATCAATCTCCTAGTTTTTGGATTCTAAAATAATGGCATCAACCTAGTTTTAAAAAGCGTTTTAGTTTTCATTTATTGCACAGAGGTGATGATGTAGGCCTTCTACATACTCCATGGTTTCTAAACACATATGTTTATTGTTTTAGTGAAAATTGTGAAGATACTTCAAGAATTGTAATATTTTTCGATAGAATCTTATGAGGCATAATTTTAAGACATGTTAGAGGATGGTAACACATTTTTCAAACTCTTAAAAGAGGGATTCTCTTTTGATTTTGATTGAAATGCTACATGCATATGCAAAATGTAATTTCCTTTTATCTCAAACAAAGATTATGATTTTCTTCCAAAGAAAAAATAATTAGGCACTTCCAAGACCTATTTCATTTGCCATCTTTTGGTCACTTTTATTGTATTTGGTTAGGTCATTAACTATTTTTAGTGTTTTTAATACATATTAGATATAAAGAGAAAGTGACAAGGACATTGATAAGCTAGTTAAGTGGTTGATTGCTTTGATATCCCAGGTTGATACCCCAAGTTTGTTTCCTAGACATGACCCTACCATTGGGTGTTGTAATCAATGTTGGCAGGTTTCCTCGATAGTAGAATAGTAGAAACCTTCACCTCTATTAAAAAGCGTTCACCATTAAGAAATGTACATACATCTCCATATTATATTTTTATACACTAACAAACCTTCACCTCTGTACATATAATTCCATCCAATCCAAACAATTTAAATAGTAAGTAATTCAGAGAGAGGGGGATTTCCTGCGAGCCAAACTCCCCACAAAATCATGAATCACAAATTTTGTTGACGTTAAATTTACAATTGTTTGGTAGGCATTTCTCTCTATTGAAATACTAGAAAATGAGACCGTTCTTATTTATTAGTCATGCTTATTTCTATGCTTGTGGAGTTGCTGATAATTTAGATCAAGAGGCTGAGGCTGCAAGAACTTTGAGACTTTTTCTTTGGTTAGAATTTTATTTTTTTGGCTCTTGCTAGATATTTTACCATATACATGTAACATTTTATATGGAATACACACATACTTCTAACCTAGAGGGACTTTACCTGACATTGATGTGTCCTTAAATGAAATCTAATATAAAGAAGTAAATAATTATGTTTATTGATTTCTTTTATTAACATAAGCTTTAATATATATTGTCCTTTAAATGAAATCTAATATAAAGAAGTAAAGAATTATGTTTAGTGGTTTCTTTTATTAATATAAGTTTTAATATATATTGCTACTTATGTTAATGGTGAGAGGTAGTGGTGCTCCTAACCTGATGGTTAATTGG
>SNQJ01S0085856.1:34181-44729 GCA_010110895.2 Picea sitchensis | reverse complement strand
ATGAGGTTCTCCATCAAAGAGGGAATATCTTGGAGGATGAACAATGTGTTCAAACTTTAAAGGACAAAGGGATACAGACTCAGTGTGAAGCGAAAATTTCTCCAGAGTATCTTTGCTCTCAAAAGTTGAATTATCTCCCCTTCCACAGTTTTGATATATCCCAATTTATAGCCCTCAAATGGAAATGAAGGGCTAAGTCAAAACATTTCCAGTGTATGGAAGGTCAAGGATCATGGATCTTGTAACGTGACATGGAAACTCGACACATTTTTTATTTGAGCATGAAACTCGATGTACGCAGGCTGTAGTGGTGCAACATGTGTATACACATGTTGTCTAACTTGTAGGGCATGTATATGTGGAAAAATATCATATTTTGGTTCTGGGAAGTGCAAAATGAGACTTCAAGTCTGCGTAGGGAAATGGAAAGGCCCTTTGAGCAAGCTGCATGGGGTGAGGCAAAACTTTCTATAATAGAGCTGTAAATATAAATATACTTTAAGTGGTTTCGAAGAGATATGTTTTTTAATTAAGAAACCTTGCCTTTCATTATTTAATATACATTATTATTATATGAATTTGTATTCATTGAACTAAATGTTACATCAGTTAAAAATATCAAAACAATTATTAAAAGTAATCACTTTTTAAAGATTGGAAAATGGTTTTTATTAAAACTCAAATATATTCCACAGAGTTGTCTCCATTTCAGGACAGCATGAAGTCTAGGAAGCTTACCTAAAAGAAAAATTAAAATGAAAGGGATATAAAAACCAACTTGAAATTATTCACAACCACCTTCTTCTTTTTCATTTTGAGACCTATACACAATTTTGCACTTATTATAACACTTGTCATAATAGGTGAAAGGGGAAAACTAAAATACATGTAACAACTTCTTGCATAATTCAAGAAATCCCCATAGGCAGTTACTTAGGAAACTATAAGCAAAGGAAGAAACCCACTTTGAAAGGGCTCTTCAACCATTGTAATTCTTGGGAACTGTTTTCTGAAATAATACTGAGAAGCCCTCAGGGCCAATTTTGTTGGATATAAATGTTGTTTGTTGATAGTGAGTTTGTTTTGAATTACTTCAAGTAATTTGTTAATATGTCGTAAACATTGTAAGAATGTTGTTTCACTTATATACTTCTCTTACGTGAATAGAAAATTCTTGTAGTTTTGTATTTTCTCTCTTATTAATTATCTTGGGATGATGAGTAGTTTATATATGTGGTGGTGTAGCTGTAATATCCCCAATAGAATGGGCTAGAATATTATGTTCGTCTATGCAATAAATGTTCTTGATGCTCTAATCTGGTTGACAAATTTTCACAAACATTTTTCATGCATTATACTAATAGAAATTTTCTCAAACATATTGCATGTAATACAAATACACCAGAAATAAAAGAAACAATAGGTGGTATTTTATTATGAACACAATTATCAAAAGGTTGTTATGGAAGTTGCAATACATCAATGGAGAACACATAATACAAGACAAAAACTTGGAATAATATCGTTCCTCCCTCAACATATGAGATCCAACCCTCCAAGTGCCACAACCTCTCCAAGCATATCACTACAAACCAAAACTGAAACAAACCCAAGATGAAGCTCCAATGAAGATCCTAGATAGATCCTCATCCTTGTCTAGCTAGGGTGTATATTGCACCACCGAAACAAGACCAACAATGGAAGGGTTTTGCTAAAACCTAATGAAACAATGGCTCCAAGAGCACCATACAAGACGTTAATCAAATCATAATTCCATAGTGAGGCTCTACCCCTCCTTTTATCCTTTTTCCATGCCTTATAGAATTTTCCCCTTTTTAACCAAATCAAATGTAACTTCTAGAATTTTCCCCTTTTTGACTAAATCAAATATAACCCTTAATTTCCCTCCATTTTTCACTTTAATATTAAAAGTCACTTTAATAATGGTCAAGTAACTTATTAATCTAAATTTACTTTATTTCCCTAATGTCACTTTAAAAACATAACATCTCCTAACTGACATTAAATGACCCCATTTTTACTCATTTTTCTCCACTGACAAGCCACAAAAGTCCCTTTTACTACGAAATGGGGAAACCCAAAAATGGGGAAATAACAAATCCTCCCTTCCCAAAGATTGCTTGTCCTCAAGAAATGCCATCATGACTTGGCGCTCCATCAACTGATCCAGACTGAAACTAAAAATTATACCAGGATCCCAAACCACCCTGTAAGAGGTGAAACATCCTTCGCTCAAGATGTGGTCCGGTAATGTACTGGCATCTGAGGTATCCTGAAAACTTCCCACAAGTAAGGCCAATAGGTGTTGCAACAACTTGATCAACCCACCAAGGAACTTCTATGCTCGAGAACCAATCTCATGAAGGAAAAAACTGGCTCTTGTCTCCATGTCAATTGTCACACTATTTCCTACTGAAATATCGGGGTCCCAAGCTATCCTCAGAAAGGAACCCAAACGTTGATGTTGTGCCATTCTAATCATAGTCATCTGACCATCATGCCCACTCTGCATCCACAAGTTGTAATGCATCAAAGGATCACATCCACTATCGAGGATCATACCCATCCAATGTATCCCAACTCTAAAATCAGACATCATAGAGATGTTTATGTGGTCATCAACTGATAGGGAATCCACTAAACCTCATCTCCAAGTGTCAAAGGGGAAATTCATAAAACTCCAACACCGTCGATCTACTGCAATCATCCAAGTATCATCTGTAAAATCCCCCAACATATCATCCACAGAGTCCCTAAACACAAGAACCGCGTAGAAGGTAAAGTTGTCAAGATCCCACACTAGCCTGTAATACATGAAGAACTCTCTACTCATAATACTGGTATGTAACGTGCAAATACCATTATCCACCTAACTACTCCTAATAAGCCAAAAAATCATAAGCTACATAAATTCATCAAACTCCTCAGAAGACCACTCCTCCATGCAATCATTCCTAAGCCTCCCAAAGGTAAACTCTCGAGAGTCAAAATCGATGCTCACGTCTCTAATAGTAGTTGAACTGTCAAGCAATGTAATTCTAGGGTCCCAAACTAATACCGGAAAGGTACCACCATGTTAATGCTACACCACTCTAATCATCATCATCAGACCGATGCTCCCAGTCTACATCCTCCTCTCCTAGAACCCCAATTTGATCTCCTAGAAGGGATCGATACCATCGTCATGAATCTGAGGCCCTGCAAAGGTGTCTCAGTGAAGTCTAAGTCTACAAATCCATGGATTTCCTCAAGCCTGTCCTACCAAATATAGTAAGTATTGACCTCCCCTCTACTGACATCCCAAAAATAAAGCAGACCAATCACTGTCATGACTCTCTCAATCGTCATCATTTGAATCAATCTATCACTCAGATGAATTCTCAGATCCCACCACCAAAATAGAAGTCCACCACTCCCAATACCTCCTAGCTATTTTTGTGCTAACGAAGTCAAAATGAATCAAGTCCCTAGTATTCCATCATCTAGTGGAGACCAAGTACTAGGATTCAACTATGTGCCTACTAATCTATTCAGTTCCTGCCAAACTACACCAGGTAATATGTTATCTCAATCACCATCAATGTACTCAAGTAATTTGTGGAGTCTAAACACCTCCCTGGAAAGTATCCCTATCACCTGTTGTGAATCATACATAGCCCTCATAATCCTCTCCCTAAATGTGGACTCATGTTCTACATTTGTGCAACCTCCATAGTGGATAAGGCCATCAACCATGTTGTCAACTAAAATCTCTGTGAAATGATCCAATACAATTTGGATATATTCCCTAACCACATAGCACAAATGAAAGAAATTTGATATGGCTATAATCCAACCTTCCTCACCCAAATTAATCATGTGAACCCTCCATGCCTGTGGAATATACTATCGGCATGATAAAACAACACTAGATGTCACTGCCACTGTCTGCAAGAATGGGAAATTCCAGGTGCTTTGGTCAACCTAAATGGTATGACCAAGGAATCAAAGTAATATATAAGAGCGATCTTGTGGGAATCCTGCTATTTTTTCTTTCTCTTGTGATATCCCAATCGAAGATCAATCTCCAAGGAATATTCCTCTTCATGAAACTCGTGCATCCACTCATTGATATTGGGTGAACCAAACTCCATGAAGTCTTTGTTTGGAGGTCTCCCCGATGAAAATGTCCAATGTTACCACTGTACACTATTGTATACAACCGCATACCACTATGTCACCATGTACCACATGGTATGTTATATGTGTCACTATATCAATCATTGTACTAATAGAAACAGAACCTAGATCCCAAAGTGATGTATCCACATATGTCCTATACTCAATCCCCCAATCAAATGGTGCATATACTTCCTTGTTGGTTGGCCCACGAGGAATTTTCTCAACTACCTCCTCTATAGCTAAGCCTTAAGCCAAAAGGAACGTCTCGTGATCCATGCAATGCAAAACAAATGCATGATCAAAAACCTTTGTTTCAAACCTCGCATGTGACTCTAACTACTCCTTGTGTGGAATCGTCACAAGAGGCTCCTCCCTCCGATCATGAGTGTCACTCATACCCTCATCTGTCACAACTACCAAATATGATGAATTCTTTGTTTTTGTCAACAATGAGGGGTGTGTCAGAATAAGTTGGTAACAAACCTCCTCAATATCCCTTTCCTTGTCTTCAGTGAACTTAAGAGCAAGGTCCCTATCCATGAACAACTGCAAATAATCAAATTTCATCTGTTGTAGTGCTTCTTTGATGATGCTTAATTGAGCACTAGTGATCCCATATGAAACTCTTGTTTGTCTCTCCTCCATCTGAGGTTTCCAAATAAGATATTCAATAAACTTTTGAGTACCATCTGCCCTTCTCAACACCTGCACAATATGCTCCTCCTTGACCAATAATTGGTCCTCCAAACCCTGTCGAGGTGCAATCACGTCCTCTTCATCATCGACATCATAAATGAGGTATGGGTTGAATCCTCATCATGCTTAGGTGTTATCCTACTACCTTCATCATAAGTATCATTCATAGTGAAAGATGTTGGATCCCCAACATTAGCTTATTGGAACATATGGTCATCATCAGGTGTTGCATCCTCACCTTTTGTTGATTCATCATAGGTATACCCATCCAACACGCTAGTGTCACCGACCTCATCAGTTAATTCCAATGATGTCTCATAGGTTGTTGTTTAGTCTTCCTCTATGCACACATCCTCAATATGGATAGATGTATGCAAGTCCCCCTGTGATTCTACCAAACCCCCATCATGAGTTGAGTTTTTGGCTTCATCGACCTTTCTAGACTTGGGCCTTTTTCTCTTATTATCAACTAATAAGTATAGATTCTCCAAAGCCCTTACCATATTCTCTTTATTTTCCTCCATGGCCTGCATAGGTTATATCATCCCCTTGTCCATGCTGATTTTTGCCTCTAGTTCTTCTGTAAACCATTCAATTATAGGCTGACAAAAATCATGTGGTGTTTTTTGGAAAAAGCTTGAAATTTTTGTCAAATTTAAAATGTTGATAACTTCACTTTCTGGATTCCATTTCGGCTGACGCTTTTTTTTAATTGGGATTTTTTCTGATAGGAATTCAAATATATAATTTGTTTTCCAAATTCTTCTCAAAAAGTTTCAGTTATGAGCCTAAAGTGCGTCACCCTCTTTTTTTTTCCTTTTTTTTTTTGCTTTTCCTTCTTTGGCTAAGGAAAGTGATCTTATGAAATCACAGGCTGGCGAGATCACCGGCTCTGATACCATTGTAATATCTCCAATAGAATGGGATGGAATATTATGTCCTTCTATGCAATAAATGTTATTGACGTTATAATCTAGTTAAAAAAAATTCACAAACAGATTGCATGCATTCTACTAATAGATATTTTATAAAGCATATTGAATGTAATACAAATATACCAAAAATAGAAGATACAATAGGTGGTATTTTATTATGAAATAAGATATTAATACAATGATCCAAAGGTTGATATGGCGGTTGCAATACATCAATGGAGAAAAAACAATATAGGCCAAAAACCTAGAATCGTGTTGTGGCCCCCTCAATGTATGAGATCCAACCCTCCAAGTGCCACAACATATCCAATCAGATCACTACAACCCAAAACTTAAAAAAACCCAAGATGAAGCTCCAATGAAAATCCTAGATGGATACTCCTTGTCTAGCTAGGGTGGATATTGGACCACCGAAACAAGACCAACAATGGAAGGGTTTTGCTAAACCCTAACAAAATAATGTCTCCAAGAGCACCATATAAGAGATTAATCAAATTATAATGCCAAAGTGAGGCTCTACCCCTCATTTTATCATTTTTTATGCTTTCTATAATTTTCCCCTTTTTGACCAAATCAAATGTAACTTCTAGAATTTCCCCCTTTTTGACTAAATCAAATATAACCCTTATTTTCCTTTCAATTTTCACTTTAAGATTAAAAATCACTTTAATAATGGTTAACTTATTAATCTAAATTTACTTTATTTCCATGACATCACTTTAAAAACATAACATCTCCTAACTAAGTGACATTAAATGACCCCATATTTACTCATTTTTCTCCACTGACAAGCCATAGAAGTTCGTTTTACTATGAAACAAGGAAACCTGAAAATGGGGACATGACAATGACTTGGAATAATATGGTTATGTCTTTATATGTATGTGTTATTAACCTTGTTTCTCTTTAATATATTTATGTTACGAGTTATCACAGGCATTACTAACATTCCCAGTTGCTTATTAGCTACTCTTAGTTGTTCCTAGCTAGGATAGGGCAGATTACATTTCATTTTTGCAAGTAGATTAGTTTTCACTTGCATTATCCCTTCACATTCAAACCATTCATTCACCCCCCAACCACTAATGGCTATCACACCAGAATTACAATGGGTCTCCTTATTTAAACAGTGTGTAATCTAATTGGGACTTTGTACCGAAAATTATCCCTTTCTATTGAAGGGAAATTTATCTGCATCAACAACACCCTTGTTTTGCTTCTTGTTGTGGCGAGTATCTTGCTTCTTGGAATTTTTAGATTTATATTTCGATTGGGCCACTAAGGTTTTGTTAGAAGTGTTGATATTATGGTAGCTGCGGGAGGTATTTATCTCCACGTGTAAACCTGACGAGAATAGAATATTCTGGGAAGCAAGAAGAAACCCTAAATAATTGGTTAAGAACCCTAGAAGACAAGTTGGCTCAAGAGAATTATTTGTATTAGGTTATTAGCCTCCAAGAGAAGAACTCGGCTAAAAGGAAATGTTATATACTAAGTCACTGGCACCAAGAATGAGAAGTCGACCCAGGCAGTCTATCAGAAACAGTATAAATATAGGAGGTCAATCTTCATTTTAGCCAGTATTCTCATAACTGCAGAAGTACATTTGTGCGCACTGTAGTTGCCCAATTTGTGTGCAAGTCTTGGGAGCAGTTGTTGCCGGCAATTCTGCAATCTGCATTTTCATTTTTCTGGATTGGACTCTCTGATCAGTTTTTATTATTCTTTCTTGGTGTGCTATCCTTGGAGAGAGGTGTGTCGCCTTTGTTTGGCTATTAATCCTAGGGTTTACTTCCGGAATCTTTCTCTGTCAAGGTTAAGGTGATCGGGAGTGGCTTCGGCCTATGTTTGGGTGACAATATTGCTATATTTTCTATGGTTAAACAAGCACATCCATTATATTCTAATAGGCTATGGGCCCACACTATCTTCAGACAGTCTAACCACTGGAAGATAGATTGGGAGGATTTTCTCAGTTGCAGTTGCAATTGCAGCCAGTTTTTGTTGCAGCAACGAAACCCTAACCCTCTCATTGAGGCACCTTAAGTGAAGGGATTGATCTAATTTATGGTTAGACTAGTGTGCCCTAGCCTAGTGCATCTCCTAATACTATCAGTAAGCTAATACGTCAAGTTTGAGTTTTTTGGTCAAAATTAAGGGTTGACCAAGTCAAAGCAATTATGACTTACTCTATGAAGTCAGAAAACAATTTAGAAGGGGATTCTAACTTCAGAGCGTGGAAGAAAAGGATTGACCTCATCCTTTCCAAGAGTAAAGTGTTGGATATCGTGAAAGGAAAGATCATGGAACCATAGTTCTGAAGAAGGAAAAGAGAAGGAACCTCAGAACGTTGCAGTTTTGGAGAAGTTCAATGACCATGAAATCAATGTCATGAGTATCATAGTGGACTCTATAAAAGACCACTTTATACCCTACATCTCCCATCTTGACTCATCTAAGAAGATGTGTGATGCCCTAATAAACCTCTTCTCAGTCAGAAACATTGGACAGGTAATGAGTCTGAAGAATGAGCTCTGTGACATGAAAATGAATGATGATGACAGCATAACATCATACTTTGTGAGAATATCTTAGTTGAGAGATCAACTACAAGCCATTGAAGATATCATTTCAGACAAGGAGCTGGTAAATATAGTACTCAATGGTCTCACAAGACATGGGATGCATTTGTCACAAGCATGAACACAAGGAAGGAGTATCCCACATATGAAGAACTTTGGACTTCTTGTGCACAAAAAAAATCAAGGATCAGTGCAAAAGAGAAACCCCAAAAGAAATACGATGATCAAGCCTTCACAACAAATTTCAAGAATTTCAGGAATAAAAAGAAGTTTGGCTCCACAAAGAAACCAAATCTAGAGAAAGATATGTCAAAAATACAATGCTTCAATTGTCAAAAATATGGTCACTACAAGAATCATTGTCCAGAGCTAAATAAAAGAAAGGAAACACATGAAGCATCAGTTTCCGAAGAAAGGGAACCCTCAAAGAAAGACAAGCAGGACAAAACATAATTCTTCTTCTAAGAAAAGGTAACAATACTCTTCATAGTCCTTGTACATACCATGTTTTATGTACATATATTTCATATCTATTCTTTAGAAGATAATATGTTCAAAGAGAAACTATATCTATGGAAGAAACAACAAGATAAGGATTGTTATCACAATGACTACAAGTCAAGCAATACACATGAAAGGATGAAGTACATCAACAACCCCTGATAACAATTCATCTAGAAGTTATTACATAAGTAACATCTATAAGATAAGCCTAAATCATAATCAATATTGAATAAACCTAGAAGAAGTAAAGACAGAAAGAAGTCAGCAATTAAGAGGAAATTGGAAAAATACTTGTGACACTTTGCAGAAGGCAATAAGGATGCAGACACAAGTGTGGACTATGTTAGATGAAGGGAGTCGATTATATAATTCCAAAAGAAGAGCATGCATTTATGCATGAAGAAAGGATTAGGAGGGAGATAATCCTAAATAATATGATCCATTGAAGATCATGAAGTATCTCTCCATGTTCCCATCAATAGTGGCAACCATAAAAAGCAACACGTGTTCAGTTTGACTTTAGAAAAAGTCTTCTTCGAAAAGAAGCCTTAAAGTGTCATTGGTTGTCCATCCATATCCATGATCCTATGATGAAAGGAAGAAGTTGGAATATTCAGGGCATGGAATCTATAGAAAACTCCATGGATCCAAGAGCTAAAGAGAAACATGAGGAAGAACATGAATATTCCAAGAAAGAAAGAAAAGCCAAAACAACCAGTCATTGTATTGAGAATCACAAGACTACCAGCCTGATCTGAACTCACTAAAAGAAATCAAGCAGAGGAAATGAAAGTTGTGATGAAGAACAGTGTATGGATGAATTATGAATGCAAGCATTGTGAGATCCAGAACTAGAGGTTCTCCCAGATGGAGGGAGAAGACTATGATGATTTCTTGTTCTAGTAAACCAGACATACCTCTACATGATCCATTATATCATCCACAATATCCATGGGTTGGAGTCTACATCATATGAATGCAAAGATTGTTCTCCAGAATAATTGAACAAAGAGTGTATGTAGAGCAACCTCAAGGATTTGAGGTATACCAGAAAGAGACCCTTGTATGCAAATGGAAGAAGACAACTTGGTGGAGAACCTCCAATGCACAGCAGAAGCGTGGTGAAAATTTTCTATAACAGAAATATTGTATCAGAATGGTTACTCAGAACTCCAAGATGATGGATTGTCAATCCATGAAAAACTCTCATGATAGCAGAAGCAGTACCACTTGGATATGTTCCAGTTTGACCCTTGCCACAATGTTGTGAACTAGAAAGAAACAAAAGAGCTGAATCCAACCATGATATATTGTAATGATCATAGCTATATGAAGCCTTTAGATAAAAACCAGTGTTTTAGAAATACTGAAGTACATTGAGATCAAGCATTACATTCTCCGTGATGAAGTCCAGAAAAGAGAAGTGTTTCTCCAATATATATCTCAACAAATGAGAAGATAGAAGACATTTTGGTAAAGCCTATATCCAAGATGAAAGAGTTTGCGCACTCAAGAAACAAGATGAAGCTCGTGGAGATGACTTCCTTATTGGAAAAAGGAAGAGATGACTCCTAGGTTGGGAGGGAGCACTAATGTGTTATTGATTTAAGGACAGTCATTTTTCAGGTCGAAAAATGGTCCAAGATGAG
>SNQJ01S0085856.1:0-27257 GCA_010110895.2 Picea sitchensis | reverse complement strand
AAGCTCCTCGTTGAATTAATCTGTAATCAATTGCATATCGATATCTATCTTGCCTTTCTGAGATTACAATCTATGAAACCTGGATTTTGAAGGTAAGGATCAGATACTATTGGTAATGTATCTCTATGAAAGAAGATAGAATTATAATTTCATCATATATAATTCTTTGATGTCAGTAACGTTAGTGTCGAAAACTTGACCTTTCACATACATATCTCTGTAGGGAGGACCATGCATTACTGCTTCAAGAAATGTAACTCTTTTTATTCAGTCCTGTGAATAAATATAACTGTTTTTAGCTGTTTTTTAAATCTTTCACATACAGATCTCCTAGTCTGTTGCAGAAGTGCATTTGCATGCTTAAAATTTTGGTTCCTTTTCCCTAAAAACTTATTTTTGCAATAAAACTTACATCATTAGAAATTTTATTGGCATATAAAGGTGGGGCATGGCATCCTTGAGCAAGATAAAGGTTATGGGTTTTTTTTCTTTCTTTCAGTTATATTTGTCCATGATTTGTTGAACAGAGCTATATTATTTATTATGTTTAGGTTTCAAGCATTGCGCTTCTTGTCCTTCATTGGGAAGAAGATATCCTTCATTGGGATGAAGAAACAAGTCTGAGTGAAACTAATTTGCAAATCATGATTACCGGATTGGCGAAGATGACCTGCTTCATTCCAGTCTTTGAATATCCATATCTGTCCGCAAAGCATGATGCATTCATTTGGAAGTATACAAATCACAAATTTGCAAGGTGTTGTCGTCTATTCAGAGGAGCTAACTGCAGCAAATTGTTGATCTCTCAAGTCTGGTCTCACTAGGCATTTGAAGGAAGACTGTTCCCTACTGCAAGATTATTTATTTCTAACATGCGTTTTGTTTTTCCTCGTAATCTTAGTTGTAATATAGGAGATGCAATGGTCGGGCGAGCTTTAAATTCTAATGAGTGTTGCCTGTCGCTTGGTGTAAATTTTTATATGTATCATTGGGGAACCGAATAATGACTTGAATTATTGTTCAAAAGTTTAATGTGTATATATGAATATCAAGTCAGACCTATTAGAATTTTTGTATGTTAAAGATGTGCCATGTCAAAGTTCTGGTTGTGGCTGGAAAGACCTTCCAAATTTGAAAGGTACACAGGGACCTCGTTCACCAACTTCTAAAATATGGAAAAGATAAAATTCTTCCAAAATATGGAAATGATAAATAGTATCATTATTTATTATGAGTTACTAATAAATAAATACATTGTGGCATTTAATTATACAATTTAAAATCAAATAAATTAACTGTTGTTTTTTTAATTATTATATAAAAATGAAAAAAACAATGCTACAATATAATGTGACATGATAGTAAAATATTATGTGATGTAATTTTCAATTTATCAGTGATATATCTTTCACAAGGGACATCCCTAAAATACTCACTTGGCATTACGATATTCCCATGCTATTGAGGCAGGGGGAACACCCATAAGTGCTCCCGTCAGAGAAATGCACAAGGCACGCCCCCAGTTACTTAAAACAAGGCACTTTCAGTCGTACACCAAAGTTTTTTGATAAATTTGTATCATACATTTTTTTGTTATGCCTAATATAACATGATTAAATGAGCTTACTTCATTAATTCTAACTGTGTTGATTTGTAGGTTACGTTATTTAATATGTTTTTGCTGCTTTTAGTATGGATATTATCTCCAAGAATTATATGTTTTTGCTGTCTATATTATAGATACTATTTTCAAGAATATATATATATATTTCAAGGCATTTCTTCTCGATTTGATGATGATACCGAGTGTAAAATTGGTGATGTAGATTATGCGATTAACCTCAAGGGAATCGAAGTGAAGCCTTGCATTATGCGTTGGATTATTAACAATTTCCTATCATTAACAACACTAATTGAGACTCTCTCTCTCTAATAACATGAAAAATATAACCTTGTATAGTGAACAAAATTGATAAAGAAAGCAGAGGTAAATCTAGTTTACTAGTGGCCTTGATCATATCTATTTACTTCGGTAATTTGAAAGTTTAACATGATAATACAACACATGTTAGAGATCTGTGGCTAGAGTGAATCAAAACAATTTAGGCATGATTTCAAAAAGGATTGATACCATACTCCATATCTCCAACTTTAGCATTATACTGGTGAATCTTTTACTCCATTTTCTCCTTTATGGTTTGTCTTTTTGCTACGCTCATATGCTTCAAACTTTCTCTTCAATTCCAAATGGTTCAACAAAAGGTCTAAGAGTAATAGTGATTATAACTACTTTCCACACCATCTTGACCACTTGTCCTCTACTAGGTCATTCTTGAGTAAAGTCTTCTCATTATTATCTTTTGGGGTTACTCCAAAAGTATTAACACCATGCTTGGGGTGTTTTATGTGATGTGGGATGCATGGTGTACGGATGACCCTTGGTTGTTTTATGGTCGACATATACATGTAGGGGTGACTTGCTTCCATATTGCTATACCTAGTATGGATGCTTATGTGGTTTTCTTCTTGGAGCATTGGAGACCTTTAGACAACTTGGTGGCATTCTTCATACTGGCCTCATAGAGGTTGGTCGCTTGCTTGTGAGGACGTCTTAATTTGGATGAAGAATGTTTGGAATTTTGGAGGATGTTGAGCCCTATATGGCATGGACACTGTTAAGCCCCTAGACAAAACCCCATGTTAAGCATACAACCCTAGATATTGAGTTGTTGTATTTCTATTGTTATATTTCTATTGTTAGCTATACATTTTAATTGTAATTGGACCCTTGGTTTCATATATATATACCCACACTAAGGAGACCTAGTTTAGGATAATCTCTTCTTGTACATTTGTTCTATTGTAAAATGAGGTTTCCTCTTCAAAGATGTTTCACATTCATTCTTCTATATTTATCAAGGCATGAACTATTTGTATCTCTTTTTATGCTATTTTGATTGTTTGATGCATAACATTTGGTATCAGAGCTTATGATCTTAGGGTTTTGCTCCAGAGGAAAAACAATGAAGTACTTGTTAAAATTTTAGGTTCTAGATCATTTTATTTTTTAATATATAGTCCGTGGAAGGCAGGGTTTTTTGTCGTCTTGAAATTATCCTCAAATGAGTCATCTTGGAATTTTTCGTTTTATTTTGTTTTAGAGAATTTCATATTGAAACTTTCAAGATATTGAGGTGACATAGCAAAGTATGTTTGGTAAAAATTCTAGGTATTGGCTTGTTATACTTTATGAGATATATCCTATGGAATTTAGGGTTTGTGACTAGTCCTAGAATCAGTTTCAAACGAGTCATCTTGGAATTTTCTCTATATCTATTTTTGGCAAGGTTTCAGATAATGAAATTTTCAAGAGCCTGAGGAGACATGGTGAAACTTGCTATAAAAATTTCAAGTTTTGGATTGGTTTAGTTTATGAGATATAGACTATTGAAATTAGGGTTACTTGACTAGTCATAATACTAGTCTTAGATAGGTATTATTGGTAGAAGTGACATATTTGAGGCTTGGTAAGTCCAAATTGAGTCCACCAGATCCTTTGGTAAGAAGACATACCATAATATTTCAGGAACATGTTTCAAAACTATATATGAAATATTGGACACGTGGCATTCCATACAATTTCATTGTGTGGAAAGGGATGAAAATCACAAGTTTTGGGAAGGTTACCCTAAGTTTCACCTGACACATCAAATTTTGGTTAGACCTACGACATTGCAGAGAAGATATATTAGAGTACTAGAATAAAGTTTAGTTTTTTTTTTTTTTTAAATTTAGAGATACATCGAAACAAAGGTCAGCTAGCAAAACAATCTCAAAAATAGGGTTTTAAAGGTACACAACTTACAATTATCTTAAATTTTGATTGAAATATAGGTTTTTGGTGATTCGAAATTTGTGTTAAAGAAAAAAATAGGAGTATTATCATTTTTGTCTCACATGGAAAAGAGTGCTCCAAAAACTACTCCCATTAAACCTTTAGAAATCTCAACCAACATTCATGAAGAAAATGAAGAGATATAGAACTAATATCCTATTTGGATAATCGAATTAATGAATTGAATGATGGGTCAGTGAAAAAGTCCAAATTGATAAATGTACAAATGAAAATGGGATTAAAGATGAATGATAATATGGAACAAATGGGAAAGAAGATGGATGGGAGTATAGAACAAATGGAAAATAAGATGGAAGAATTGAAAAATTCGCTGTCAACAATGTTGCTACATACTCTAGATGAAAGATTCCCTTGCAGAGACATCATGACACAAGGAAATCATGTACATGCGGAGGAGAAAAATATTAAACCCCAAAATCATGATTATTCATCACCTCCATACTCACATCTTCGGAGGTTCCACTCGGCATCGAGGAACTATTTAATTCTAAACTTTGATATGAGAAAGTTTGATGGTAAAGATCCTATAACATGGATATTCCAGATGGAACAATTTTTTGATTTACACCAAGTGCCAACCTTACAAAAGGTAAGTCTTGCATCCTTGTATTTAGAAAATGATCGATTTTTCTGGCATCAATGGCTTTGTGAGAGAAAAAAAAGATTATATTATCTTTAAGTCCTTTTTTACGAATGAATTGATAACACATTATGGGGATATTAAGAACAATACATTGTATAGTTAATTGATAAATCTTCAACAAAAAAGTCCAATTATAGAGAACATTCAACAATTCCAAAAACTAAGTCTCATGGTAAAGAACATTCCAGAGGATAATTTGTTAGATCCCTTTAGGGGAAATTTTAGGGAGAACATTCAACTTGAGGTGTGTCTCTTCAAACTTAAATCCATAGAGCATGCTTTCAATATGGCAAGGAAAGTTGAAAATAAAATATGGTTACTAGAGGAGTGATCCCTAACAACTATTGAGAGCATTGTGCTCCCTCTCCTAACCTCACTCAACCTACAAGGTTCACACCTAAGCAATGACAGAATGGAAGCAATATCAAAAGGTATTCAAGATCATTCAATAACCACAAGAGGACCTAAGTGCATTATATAAACTTGTGTGGAAGAATGATTTATTGTGGTATCAAGATCACTTATATTTTGTAAGAATTTCCAACTCAAACAAAAGGTCATTTTGGAGTTGCACACTTCTCCTATAGAAGGACATTTACAGTTCTTGAAAACTTATCACTTGATCAAGGACTTTTTCTGGGAGGTTCTTAAAACTATTGTTCAAAACTTTGTGGTTGACTGTGTGGTTTTCCAATAAAATAAGGGAGAGACAATCAAGGCCCCAAGTCTCCTACAACCATTAGCTATACCAAGTCAACGTTGGGAATAAGTTTCAATGGATTTTATTACATGTCTATCCAAGTCCGAAGGAAAGAATTACATCATGGTAGTAGTGGACCGATTCACAAAGTATGTTCATTTTTGCTATATTTCTCATCCTTTTAAATCAAGTACAATAGCCACAACATTCATGGAAACAATTCATAAGCTAAATGGAATCCTTAAGATCATTCTAAGTGATAAAGATCTATTTTCACTGGAAAGTCTTGGACCAAATTATTTTCTTGATTGGAATACTCAATTGGCTCATAACTTCTCTTACCATCCTTAATATGACAGGCAAACTGAATTTGTGAATAAAGGTCTAGAAAAGGTATATTCGTTGCTTTGCATTCGATAAACAAACACAATGGGTCAAGTGGTTTCCCTTGGCAGAATGATGGTACAACACATCCTTCCATACTTGATAAAAAAATGTTCCTATTTATGACACTTTATGGATATCATCCTCCATCCACCACATCACTGATTCAGGTGGATATTGATGGTTACCCACCTATTCCACTAATTCAGAATGGTTTCACATCAAATTTTCTACAGTTTTAGGGTCCCAAACTTTTGGGGCCATTTTGAGGCCCTAAATGACGTTTTTTTTTGGCTCGACAACACTTAATATGTACTTGAAGGTAGATGCTAAGCCAAATAGAATGTGTTCTCTTCGGATAAACATTTCCGACGAAGTATCGAGTGTCCCAAATGGAGATCGTATGCAAAAGTTGCGCCCTTGGGAAGTTGACGTATCAACTAACCACATCGAGGCCCACAAACCTTTTGACATTTCATCTTATGGGGTTAGAGTTTTGGATGTTTAGGTTTTTTCATTGATTCTTTATATTAAAATGCCTTTTCAGCCTCTTTGTAATCAACTTATTGTGAATAAGCGTAGCTAACACTTCTCTCTTTTCAGAGATAAACTACCACCATTCTAGTTAGTTTGTGTGATTTGCATTTCACATCCTTTTGTATTCCAGAGTCATTAATAGAATCTAAGTTTGATTGTATTATTGTATTTCTTGCAATATTTTTGTGTGTTTCTTTGTTATATCTTTTTCTTCATGTCGTTCTCAACATAATCCGAATCAATCACCCTTGAAAGGGAAAGTGAAGGTTCAAGCAGTGGAGGACCACAAAGAGCACCGACAAGAGGTTCTCAAACTATTGAAGGACAACTTGGTTAGAACACAAAATAGGATGAAACAACAAGCATATAAACATCACAATGAAAATTAATTTGAAGTGGGGGATTGAGTAATTCTGAGGCTTCCTCCGTACAAATTGATGTCCATCAAGCAACAAAAGAAGGACAATAAATTAGCACCCAAGTATTATGGTCCCTCTAAGTTGTTGCAGAGGATTGGAAGTATGGCTTACAAATTGGAGTTCCCTACATCTTCACATGTACATCTAGTTTTCCATGTTTCTTGCCTAAAGAAGATAATCAATGACAAGATCATAGTTCAAACTATTTTACCAGAGATTATTGAAGAAGGATAAATCATATTAGAACTAGAAACAATCCTTGAAACAAGGGTTAAGTAGCTACAAAATCGACCAATTACTAAGTACCTTATCAAGTGGAAGAACCTACCAATAGAGGAAGTGACATGGGACGATGAGTTCTTCATGCAAAACCATCTGCCCCTTGACAAAGCTCCATGTTAAGCATAAAGTCCCATGTAAATCCCTAGATATTGAGTTGTATTTCTATTGTTATATTAGCGATGTCGGTTACACCTTTTAATTATAATTGGACCCTCTCTCTCTCTCTCTCTCTCACACACACACACACACACACACACACGCACCAAGGAGACCTAGTTTAGGATAATCTCATCTTATACATTTCTTTTATTGTAAAATGAGGTTTCTCCCTTGAAGAGGCTTCACAATCATTCTTTTCTCTTTATCAAGGTGTAGAGCTACTCTTTCTATTTCTATGCTATTTTGGTCGTTTGATGCATAACAAACACACTTGGATTGTTTGCATGGAGGTTTGTACCTGACTTATGCTAGCTTGGGTTGAGGGAGTAATGATGTAGGTGGGGTGTACTTGGAGGATGCACATGACTTTAGTGATGTGTTAGAGCGTTGAAACCCTTGGAGGAGGATTGAAGCCTTGCTTGAGGAGCACTCATTCTTTGGAGCTTTTCTTTTTGTTTGGAGTGTATTGCTTCATATTCGTGGATCTACTTGTTATATATGGGTTGCTTGTAAGGTTTTAGGCCCACTTTATATTGTTGGTGTCTAATACTTCTCATTTACATAGAGGAAGGAGAGCCTTTTCATTCATTCATCCATAATCTTGTGTTAGAGATGTGAGGAGTGGAGTGCACCTCTCTCCATCCTTGCACTTTTCTTTATTGTATTCTCTCTATTTTTCTTAGAGTGTTAGGGTTCTTGGTGAATTCGAGGGAAATTCTAGGGGTTAGGGTTTTTTTCTAAGGAGGAAAAGTAACACCGTGGTTTGGTAAAACCATAGTGGAGAAGAAGCATTGTTGAGGAGGAGAAGAGAAGGAGATTCCTTTTACTTGTGGGAGATGAGTGTTGAAACCAATGAGAACTTGCTTGTTAGAGATCCTTGGTGGAAGCTAATGTTTCCTTGGTTTTTCCTAGCTAGGGATTTGGACAACTTGAAAGTTTGTACCAGTTTGTGATAAGTTGTGCGTATGTACATGTACTTATTTTCTACCACACACACACACACACACACACACACAGACACACACACAAATATATATATGAATTTTTCATATGTCCAAGATTGTGTAATTGTAGATTTGATTTTCATCTTGCATTGTCTTTTTGATTGAGTAATTTCTAGCAATTGTTCATGTTAATTTGACATAACAAAGTGTTGAAAGAATTAAGTGATTTAACATATATATTGAAGATATAGAACACATTTTTGCTCCAGTAATTAAAATGATTTCAGATTTGGTTTATGCTTGAAAATATGCACCCTTGGAGTTGCAACTTGTTGGTATATGTTTGGTGTTTTTTTCTCTTGAGTTGCCTAGTGTGTCAAGTTGTTGGGATTATTAAATCCTACTTGTCTTATTATGGACTATGTGATACTTGCACATATAGGAAGGTTATGATTTACTAATGTATTGATTATTGTGAGGTAGAGATAATCCCTATGTGAGTGGTTTGCTTCTAAGTTGTAGGAGGTTGTTAGATCTAGTTGGATATGAGAGATTCTCTCCAACTAGTTAGCTCCTAGGTTGGTGTGCGGTTGAGATATTCTCTCAATTGATTGTTAGTTTGTTAAGATAGTTCATCTATCTTAAGCCAACGCATGATGTACTTATATGTAACATTATTTGATGTTAATAGAGCACATACACAAAATTTTGATGTGTTGAATCATAATGTCTACTCTCCCATTTCTCTACATGAGTTGAAGTGAGATGAAAGATTACCCATTTTTTGTTATCATAAATTAATATTTCAGATCAAATTTAACGTTGAAGTTCACGAGGACTAGATTTGGGAAACCTTTAGTAAGAGAGATGAAATCTTAATTTTGCACTAATTTCCTTAGATGAAAATTTCTATATGGTATTGGAGTTGTTTTGACAAAGAGTGCTTTCTTTTTCAATAGGGAGTTTGATATTTTAGTTGTGTTGTACCTAGGAGAGGTGTTTTGATTGTGATAGGTTGATTGGGTGTGATATACTGGGATGCCTAGGAGAAGGGTTGGTCTACTTTATTTGTTGCAATTTTTTTCTTTGAGGTATGCTTCAGATTTGTAGGATGATGACTTTTGGTCTTAGAGAGTGTGACCCTTTGGATGGTGCTCCCAATTTCGTACCTTGGAAGTTAATGTTGCAAATGCTTATGGAAGAAGCTTAGATTTGGGGCATGTTGAGAAAGTGATAGTTTCCCCTATTGATTTGAAAAAGTTGGCCACCCATAACAAGGAGGTCAAGGTAAAACAAATCATCCTTGATTTAGTGAATGATCAATTAATCCCTCAAGCTGCATAGAAGATCAGTTGGGATATGTTTGATACTTTGGTTTCTTTATTTCAAAGTATTTGTGTTCTTCAACAGATGTTTTAGAGGAACAAGCTTTTACTTGTTCACATGAGTAAAACAAACACAATGGTGAGCTATCTTACTAAGGTCATAGAGTTGAGAGATTAATGGGATTCCATAGGGACAAATGTGGAGGATAAGAAATTGGTCTTGTTAAAATATTTAAACACTTAGAAGTCAATTAAGATCAACTTGGTATTACGTGTCTTTAGGTAAAAGTGTGTTTCTTTAGTATGCATTTGTAGTTATGTAATTCAAAGGTCACCATATCTTCTAGACATAGAGTGATTTGAGGACTCATTCTCCTCGATCTTAATGACTACATTGATTCGTGGCCTAGCACTCGATTGGTCCATGATCTCTATTTAAAGAGCATGGAGGGTCAATTGACGATGACCGATTATGAGAAACTCGTTTGTAAAATATTTTTCTTTTGCATTAATATATTGTCTCAAGTGGCCACATTGGCTGGGGTCGTGGACTGTTTCCCTCTTTGAGGGTTTTAACCATGTAAAAACATCGGTGTGTTGATTTTTTTTCTAGTTGTGTGAGTGGTTACTGAAGGTGTTCGTCCTATGTTGGAATACCTCATTTTGTAAAACATGGTATCGGAGCCCATTTGAAGACCCTCTCCCATTTTAGATTGAGATCTTGAAGCCATGCTGTCACATTTATGTTTTTTTCTATTTCTGTACATTTCTGGGTTGAGAGGATTGTTTCATTGCATATGAAGCACTTTTTTCAGTTAAAAATTCTTTTCATTTCACTTGAAAATGTTTCCATTTTCCCAAATTACGACCATTTTAGTTAGAGATGGAGGTCTAAATCCTAGATACACCATTTTAAATTTCTTTTACAGAGTTAATATTTTGGTTTTATGTTTTTATTTCCAAGTTGATATGCTTTCTGGTTTGTGTACTTTCTTTTTCGTTTGTGTACAAATCAAAAACATAGTGGAAAGTGTTTTTTGTTTGCGTATGCTCTTTTTCGTACACTCTGTGCGATGTCGACAAATTAGAAATAGAGAGAAAACTTTCATTTTCTTGGTAAGCTAACTCAAATATAACCCCATTTATTGTTGAGATTCTTTTTTTTTCCAAAAAATTTCACTTGTGCTTGTATGAACATACTGAACCAAATGTTTTTGGGGTAAGCACAAACCTCAAGGTGGAGCTCCAACAACAACATTAACACCCCTATCCTTCTCCTTTACAATTATAATATGTTTTTCACTAGCTCACTTGTTTGAAGGTTGTTTTATGTAATAAGAGGTCTTCAATTGAAGTCTCTTTTTAAAGTTATTTTAAAAAGAAGGTTCATGCATTCATTGTAAAGTGCATTTCACTTAAATTATAAAAGTGAATCACTATTAAATAACTTTAATATTTTATTTTAAGTTATTTTTTGCATGCAGCTTTAATTTATAAAGTAACTTCATTGTAAAAATGATCTTCACTTACTCTATACAAGTGAATCACTTCATAAGTAACTTATTTGTAAAAGTGAGCTTATAGACAAGGTTAGAGAAGAAAGGGCATCACCACATGGACCAACTTCTACTTGCCACATGGCTCTTTGGTTACTGTTTATACTTTTTTCCTAAATTAAAGAGCCTTTCACATTTGAAGTTTGTTTTCAGTGTCGTTTTTTTAAACTACCTATTTTTTCAAAATCTTTTTATCCAAACCATCAATTTCATTTGTTAAATCCATATTCTCTGCATATTTTAATATGGCTTCTCCGAATGATCTTTTGCTTACCAATACCAACTACTTCTCATGGAAATCTCATATGGAGGATGTACTAATAAGTAAAATATTGTACTGGATTACATTGGGAAAAAAACAAGCCCCCACTAATGTAAAAAATAAATCCAAATGGGATAATAAGAATGCCAAAGCAAGTGGATTAATCAAAATGTTTGTCTCTCCTGATTTAAGGTTTCACCTTCAAGGAATTGATGGCCCAGATAAAGCTTGGGAAAATCTTGAAGTTGTGTTTGGTAAACACAATGTGATTTGAGTCCATGAGATTGAAAATCAGTTAATGACCTTAAGTCTCAATGATTTTCCTTGCATTGAAGATAATTTTCCTAAGTTCAAAACACTTAGAATTTTAGTTAAAGACTATCAAATAAATGTGAAGGATGATTGATGCATATAAGCTATTCTTGCTAAGATCGGTAGTGCATATTCCGTCTTTGTATCTACCTTTTATGCCACCATAGAAGCTCTAGGGAGTGCTTAACAAACTACCACTCTCGAGTATTTTTGTGATTATTTCATTAGACATCAAGATAAGCTTTTTCAACTTGTAGTGATCACCACTGTAGGTACATATTGTTAGAATATAATGGATGTGGTCGTTTAACCATAGACAATATAACAATATTGTCACCCAACCATAGGCTGAAGCCACCCTCGAGCACCTTAAACTTGACAGAGAAAGATTTCGGAAGCAAACCCTAGGATTAATAGCCAAACACAGGTGGCACACCTCTCTCCAAGGATAGTGCAGCAAACAAGAACAACATAAAATGATAAGAGAGTCCAATCAAGAAAAATGAAAATGCAGATTGCAGAACCATCGACAACAACTGCTCCCAAGACTTGCGTACAAACTGACCAACTACAGTGCACACAAGTGTACTTCTGCAGTTATGAGAATACTAGCTAAAATGAATATTGACCTCCTATATTTATACTGCTTCTGACAAACTGCCTGGGTCGACTTCTCATTCTGGGTGCTAATTACTTAGTATATAACATTTCCTTTTAGTCGACTTCTTCTCTTGGAGGCTAATAACCTAATACAAATCATTCTATTGAGCCGACTTGTCTTCTAGGGTTCTTAACCAATTATTTGAGGTTTCTTCTTGCTTCCCAAAATATTCTATTCTCGCCAGGTTTACACGTGGAGGTAAATACCTCCCACAACCACCATAATATCAACACTCCCTCCTAGCTAGGGAGGTATTGAAGGCAATGGTCTTGAGCAAAAACATACCATTGAATTGGTAGCATCATCATAGTTGTACAGACTATCTCATGATTGGATCACGAACACCATCATCACTATCAGTGTCATCTGACAACATCAACTGCATCATCTCTCGAAACGATACTCCATCTAAGTAAGAAAACATGATGATGAATAAGTCACTCACTTCAAGGAGTGATAAACAATCCATTCTTCTAATCCAGGCATATGTCCTAGAAGAATAGATGTTCTGGACCATTTTCCGTCTGGAGAATGTCTGTCCATCAATACACTGATCATCCATCTAGCTAATAATAATTTTCAACACTACTGATAGTATAAAAGACAATCATAACAATGTTATTCAATAGAACACAACTGTGTCTATCCATAGTAGTACAAAACTACAATCTAGTGGTACACTACCACACCAAGTAGCACACAACTACTTGATAAATGACATATAGTCACAATCAGTGGAACACATCCACCACATTAGTATACATCTACTGTCCAAAGACATACAGTCTCCATGGAAATCATATCATCTGATATCAACCTACACAGAAACAATATTATGATATAACTGAGTCATCTTAGCCATTCTTCCACTCACATCTATGAGATTTGGAAGAGCATCTGCCCTAAGTGAGTAAAGCATCAATGATAGGCTATCTGGACTATTCTTCTCAAGCAAGGAATAATAACTGTCCTGATTTCTGAGCCTGGACCATTCCCTATCCGAGCCATTCCTCCGACACTAAACAAAGTGAAACTTGGAGAGAATGAGTCTGCCCTAGGGAATGCCTGTCCTTGATTGTTGAACCTGGACCATTCACCCATCTGGCCCATTCCTCCAACACTAAACAAAGTGCAACCTGGAGAGAATAAATATGCCCTAGGGAATGTCTGTCCAGACCATTTCGTAAGGAAATGACTATCCTGCACCAACCTCCAAACAAGCCATTCTTCGAAACTGCTCACAACTGTGAGCTTCGAAAGAATGACTGCCTGACGAGGCAGATCGGTCTTCTTGACCACTACTGAGAGTGACCTTCAAGAAGAAATACTGTCCTAGACCATTCACCCACACTGGACACAAGGGGAATCGTTGTCTATGGTACATCAACAATCCATCGAACCATTTTCATTACCAAAATGACCGTTCGATCTGGACCATTTTCTGAACTCGAAAATGCCTGTCTATCAGAAATATCAAACCACTTTCTGTACTGGAAAGGAACTGCTCATCTTGGACCATTTTTCGACCTGAAAAATGACTGTCCTTAAATCAATAACACATTAGTGCTCCCTCCCAACCTAGGAGTCATCTCTTCCTTTTTCCAATAAGGAAGTCATCTCCACGAGCTTCATCTTGTTTCTTGAGTGNTCTGCTTGCTAGTTGTATCAGGTGCTTGCTTTCTTATAATAAAGTTCAGCTATTGCTTGTGGTTTCTATCTTGTGTATTATTGATGTTCTTCATATGATGGCAATTTTGTTTGTATAATCTGTGGCTGAATAACTAAATAAACCCTAAGGCCAAAATGTTCATGGCGAACCTGCATACACACACTTAAATAACAAATCAGGGGTTAGTTAGTGATTCCAAGCAAAAAATTTGGCTTGGGATCATTACATTGTAGGCCTTGTGTCGAGTTGTAGGCTTCATGTTGAGTTGTAGGCTTCGTGCCTAATTGTAGGCCTTGTGCCGAGTTGTAGGCTTCATGTCGAATTGTAGGCCTTGTGCCGAGTTGTAGGATTTATGCCGAGCTGTAGGCTACTCCAGTGAGATGGTCTGATATGTCGAGTTGCTACACCAGTGAGACAGTCTGGTATGCTAGTGGCGTAGTTGAGAACCTGTATGGCTGTGATGGTGTTGCTTGTAATATGATTTGGGTGATCATGAGATAGTCTGTGTAGCTTTGGTGATGCTATTGGTTTGCAAGCCCATGTAGGTCTTGCCCATGCCATGTGATATGGACGGATAATGATGATAGTAATGATGATACTCACAACATGGGTGTAGCCATGGGTCAGCACGTCATGCGGGTGTAGACCATGACGATGATGGTGACACACACTACGAGGTGTAGCTCTAATGTTCTCTAGTGGGTTGTGGCCCCTAGACGAGATTTACCGGTCCACATGGGCGTAGCCATGTGTGACATAATGATGCTACCAGTAGCATGGTATGCATAACCATGAGGAGAGGATCATGGCATAGCGAGCAAGGCTCTGAAGAACAGAAGGGAACATCATGGTTAAATACCTCCCTAGCTAAGAGGGAGTGTTGATGTTTTGGTAGCTGCAGGAGGTATTTGTTAAGTTTTTGATGGTTAGTTCATGCAGATGTAGTTTATTTCATTTTATCATTAGCTGAACCATAACTATTGCAACATCAATAACAATAGCTGCAGTAAACCAAGATCACAAGAAGAATAACCATGCACAAAAGAACACAAGAAGTATCCTGGGAAAACCATTCTCAATCAAGGGAAAAACCCAACAATCCTTTGCTATACTACCCAGAGAAGATCCACCATCCACCACCAAACCTAGCACACAATAGGGTGCTGCTATGACTGAGAAAAATAACTCTTTGAGAAGTGCGAATTGTAGTCCTCATAATTTCAGAACTCAACTTTTGAAATTATGACATGACAAGTGAGTGTGATCCACAATGGGGATCCACTCTTATTTATACAAAAGCTATCACATCAAATGATGTGTCTATTGGCACAATAGGGCCGACATGTACAACTCAATAATATAATTAATAATTACACAATATTAATTATCTTTCACATGGTGGGGTCGACTTGTACCCTTTACATCACAAATTAGGGTTACAAGTAAATCTTACTCTTTAGACAATATAGCAAGGATCTCACACATCCACTAGTGCTCAACCACTAGGGACACATCCACCTGTGCTCAGCCACAGGGACGTCCCTCTCAACAGATCAACTCAACTGAGTCCACAGGAGTACCATATGGAGAACCATCTCAAGCCGACTCAACTAAGTCCATAGGAGTACAAGGCAGGAGACCATCTCAAGTCATCTCAACTCAGTCCAGAGTAGACAAGAGACCACACGTCATCACAACTCAGTCTAGAGTCTGACGCACACCCGTCACATGGGCACACATAGTCTCAACTCAGTCCAGAGGAGAACGACACACCCATCACATGGGCCCTCTGACGGATTGACTCAACTCAGCCCAGAGGAGAACGACCTGGAGAATGTCACACGACACTGTAATCATCAACAATATTAACCTCCATGGATAAACCTTTGACTAGAATAGAATATTTCAGAAGTAAGAGAAAAACTAAACAAGATGTGTGAAAACCCTAGAAGACAAGTCGGCTCAACAGATTAAGTAATATTGAATTATTATATGCAGAAAAGGACAGGTCAGCCCTGCTTGAAGAGACACCTGTTCACCTGGCCAGATTAGTATAAATAGAAGGCACTTTAGCTCATTTGGAAAAACACACTCACTCAGTTGGTGCACATATCTTAGAAGTGTAGTAGCAACATAAGTAGTGCACAAGTATGGAAGAGGAGCAACAACAGCTGCAGTGGTGCAACACACTCTTGTTCAACCTTTTTGGTACTCTTACTTCTGCGCTACCTTGGTGAAGATGCGCTCTCTTGGTTTATCTGTTGGTTCTAGTGTGGCTTCCCATAATCATTCTATCTAGCAAAGGTTAAGGTGCTCGGGGGTGGCTCTGTGCCTATGGTTGGGTGACAATGGTGTAGCATTGTCTATGGTGAAACGAGCACAATATTCTAACAATTTATTTATATCCATCTCAAGTAGCAGGTCACTTTCCCTAAGAGGGTTTATTGCCGTTGTTATCCAGTATGATGCATGAACACTTTTTTGAGCATTTTGATATTAGTTGCTGGATACTTACAAAGGTTTAGATTGTTTATGGGCATTATCCAGGGACATATTATGGAAGCACAAACCTTTCTTGGCATTGAAGATTTTCCAGGTCCTAACAAGCTGCCAACTAGGTTTGTCTTTGACCTCAAGTTGTCTCTAAGTTTCAACTATCAAACAAGGGTATGCTGCTGTTTTATAACAACAAACCGTTCAATAACTTCTTTGCGGTTCTGTTACGGTTACATAGGCCATATAGGTGCTCTAGCAAGTAGTTTTGTCACAAGATGTCAACACATGCATACCATAAGCTATATAACACACCTAGAGATCTTTTAGAGCTGAAATAATATTGTTCTAAACACTAGCATACATGAAAATTGTGATGTCCCATTCCCAAGAGTAGGCCAGCAGGGAGTGACTTAGTAGTCTATGTGTTCCCATAGACTATAGTCAGGCACAAACAGGGAACAAAATGGAGAAATAAGGGTGAATTGATGGCTAAACAATGAATTAAGCCAAAAGAACACATGTATTTTTAGTCCACATGACCCTGGATAACCCCCAGGGGAAAACCGGAGTTTGGAATATGGGTGTATAAATGTGGAGAAAAGAGGTGGAATACAACAAGTACAATATGAGATGAACACGATCTGCGGTAGCAAGCGTGAACCAAAGGTAAAACACAAGTCCAAGAGGTAGAGATTCGCCCTCCTCACAAGTTGCCAAAACCACTGAACTGAAGTGCCCTAGTTGTTGGAAGCTTTGATGGAGAAATCCTCCCACAGTACTCTGAATCTATGCTGTAGCTCTCCAATGAAACTGTCCTCAGCATGTCCCCAGGCTCTGCAAGTGCTCCACAGCTAGCTATCGCCCTCCTCTTAGAAAGAACTAGCTCCACAAATAAATGAAGGACTAAGCTTGCTAGCTACCACCATGAATGTGGAAGCCCAATATTTCCTCACTCAATGCAACCAACCTCATCCTCATGCTCCTCTCTCAACTCTCTTGGTGAACATAACAAGGAATAATTAGCCTCTCCTTTGCCCTTAAGCCCTCCTTAAGGAAGCATAAGGGAAACCCTAAAGTATAGTGGATGAGATCATCTCATCTCATCCTAATCAATGGTTGAGATCATCTCAAAGAAGCTCAACTCAAAACCACTTTAATTAAGTTTCCATGGTTTCACTTTATGTCCCTCAATTCATCCACAAGCCAATTAATTGTCCTTTTAGGCTAAAATGACCAAAATTTCACTTTTGACTTAAATCTCTAAGTCAAATTGAAATTAGACGCATAAAATTACATGGTGCATGGTACAAAATTACTTACCACATGTTTAGAAGCTCACAAACTTCGGGGGACCACTCAAAAGGTACCCAAATCTCAATTAACTGCTTTACCCTTATGATTGATTGAGTAATCTTGTGATTTCCTAGTAATTGGCTACTACTCAACGATGGGTGTTGTGGTGTCTTTGAGAAAGGTGTCATGTGCAAAGTGCTCAATTCATGTTCCCGTTGATGGTTTTGATGGCATATTTTAGTGTATTCAACATTTTGATGATGATATGGTGGTATTTTGGTTAGGAGGATGTATTTCACATTACCCCATTTTATTATTTGAGTGTCATCATCTCCTTTTTATGCTCCAACATTCACATGGTGTTATTTCTACATTATATGGTGATATTGGGTTCATGTGTGAGTTTCCTAGTAGATATGACATGTATTTGCACTTTATTCAACTGGTATCATGTCTACTAAGGTTATTTCAGGTTTAATTATTTGTGGACATATGTTGAGGATTATTGGGATAGGTTAATTGTTGTTGTTGTGTTATTAGTGTTAAATTTCTCTTAACCCAACACCTAGTAGTTAATTCAAAATAAAATTAATTATTGAATAAAAGCACAACTAAGTTTTAATGAAACATTACGGTGGAAGCATAAATAAGAAACCATACACAAAATACACACCTAATTTCTAGGTAAAATACCCACGGAAAAAAACCCTTAGGAAAACCGATTTCCAATGTTGATTTTTATTATTATAAATCACGGGCTCAGATCTGGGATAATGACACGCAAGAGAAATACAACCAACTCAAAATAGCTAGCCTTACACACGTTGCTATTCCTTTTCTCCTTTCCCCAGACCATGCCCCTACACAGTTGGATGAAAGTCCTCCACCCAATCAATGAGATATCACTCGCACATTATGTGTGTGTCTCCTCCTCTTACTTAAGAACGCCTATCGGAAGAAAATGAAGAAAATTCTTGTTTCAAGAACCTTAATCAAGGACTACTAGAACAAATCTGAAAGTTGAAAGAAGAGTAACTTGAAAATCCAGGGCATTCAAGCTCAAGAAGATGCCAACCAGTTGAAGAAAAAAATATAGGGATGTTGGAGTACAAACGATGAGAACTCTAAGTGTACATACTAATAGAAGTTCATCAACTAACCAACCAACATCAATGCGTGAAGAAAGATTGTATCGAGAATTAAACCAAGAAAACACTACAAATATCTGGGAAAATAATATTATAGAACTTCGTTATCGACATCCAAATCATAAGAAAAAATATATTAACCAGTCAAAATATCAATATCATTAAGGATGGGGAGCGATGAACTTATCATCGAAAGAAAATATTGATACCAACACCAATTAAGTCTCATGATAACCATTCATCATGGAAGTGCAATAGTCTGCAAAAGATTGAATTAGGATGATGCGACGTTTCTAATTAAATGATTTCTGCTCAACTCTTAGTCACTCATATTGTCTCGTGTTGTCAATCCTAACAACACCAAAAACAAATAATCATGCAAGGACATTGCAAGCCAGAACGAAGTCGTAAGCCTCTCCATAAATATGCTTTGAGGACAAAGCATTTTCTAAGTGGAAGGCTATGTAACAAACATAATATATATATATATATATAATGAATAACTATTAATTAGCAATGAATTACTAATGAAGAGAGACACCTCATATGAAGGTCATGTCTCTTATAAAAGAGCACCCCTTTGTGGGTATATAGAGAACCCTCATTTGTCATTGTAATCATCTCATTCATTCTTATACATTTTACTCAATATATTATTATTTCATCCTAAATGGATGCCTTATTCTATACTAATTAAATTGGATATTCTTATAATTGTCAAACAAGTTTTTTTGCTACCAAAAACCTAGAATATGAAAACCCTAATATTTTAACCTAAAAGTCACTAAGGTGACTTTATTACATGAGTAAGCCTTACATCTCTAATGCCCCCCATGAAATTAGGTGCTAAAACTATCAGCCGAAATCAAATACATATGATGAATGTAAACCTATTTGAACACTAAACATCAGCCAACATCTTTTAGGCTTCTTCTTTTAAACATTGTTCCCGGATAGTTTGAGCTCCATCAAGCTGCCTCTTAACCCTCGTAATGGTGTAGCTACTGAGTTGAATTCGATTTCAGTTTTGCCTCCCCGAACTCCCGAATCCATGAGAATCTCTCGAAGTTAATTACTGGACAACAATCCACATTCATGTTACGTAACCTCACTAGTAGATTACGATCCACCTGCATGTCTCTCCAACTAATGAACGATATTTCTCTAGATCCCTTGACCTTTGAACTAAGCTGGGCAACATTTGAGTTGTTAGTTGATCCTTTCCTGTCTTCAAAGAGCGAGCTTCCTAAAATGCATAAAATCCCTTTTCTTTGGTAGATTCTTCACCACTATCAACATCTAGTGGATCTTCAACAATGGCTACATTAACTATTATGTTGTTTATCTTTGACCTTTTCCTTAAGAACTTCATTGGCTGGTTGTCTACAATTCCAAGTTGTATGACCCAACTTTTTGCAATAGTGGCATTCTATTTCTTCTTTTTCTTGTTGATCTAGTGCCGTTGTTTCTTACATTGAATGCAAGTTCTGATTGGCTATCACCTTCAATAGTTTTCTTTTCTTCTGCTAGCAATGCTACAATCATTTTGTCCAGAGTTTGTGAAGGTGGCTGACTTAGGGTAAAGATAGCACTACTGTATTTAGGCAACAAATTGTTCATGAGAATAGCCTTGGCATCCTCCTCATCAACCACTTGGTGAATTTTCACTATGCTGAGCTCAAGCATGAAGTTTATTTCAATTTTAGCATTTACTTGAACCATAAACAAATCGAGCTACACCATTCACAATTAACGCAATGTAAAGATCACAAGAAAATACCATGCACAAAGATACAAAATATCACAGGGAAACCCTTCTCAACAAGGGAAGAAAACCCAACAATCGCTGCTATATTCTCAAGAGAAAGACCTCCCACACCATAGGCCTAACACACAAAAGGAAGCTCTCAAAGAACCAGAAGCTTGTGCCCAAGAGAGGTGTGCGCTTCAACCCTAGAATATGTACTTGCTGAAATTTCCAAAATCACATGTATTGTGTGTTTCCTCAATGGGAAATCACCTTTATTTATACTAGACTAGACACATCAAAGTGGTGTCTATTATTTCTTTATGGAAGTGACCTCAATATTTCGAGAATATAAATATCCATTACAATATTGATTATCTTTTATATTAATGTTCACTTTATGGTAAGAGTAGGCCTGTGCCCTTACATCCACCGATTAGGATTCTGGTGAAATCTTATATCTTAGACAATATAGCAAGGATCTCACACACCCACTGTGTGCTTTCATTACCGAGGATGTCCTACTCAATGAATCTCTAGCTCTTAGGAGTCTCCGCAGGGAGAATCATATCGAGTACCACATCGTCTCAACTCTCTGAAGGAGAGAACGTCACACCCATCACATGGGCACCTTCACCCCTCACGGGGTACACATCGTTTCGCCACCGGTCTTAGAGAGGAACAACACACACCCATCACATGGGCATCCTCACCCAACACAGGGGCACACACAGTTTCATCTCAAATGATACATCCATCTCATGGGCATCCTCACCCCACCACCGGGGACACAGAGTTCCATCTCTGTCTCAGAGAGAGCGACACACCCATCTCATGGGCATACCCAACTCATGGGATCTCTCGCAGTCCGACTCACTCAGTCTGTTTCCTAGAAGATGTCTCACGCAACTATAATCATCAACACTCCCTCTCGTGGGAGGCATTAAGCCAGCGGGCTGGGGCGTCTCGCGAGGAGTACTTTCGAACTTCGTCTTGGCAAGTGGTTTGGTGAGGATATCTACAATCTGCTCATGTATAGAAGATGCTGCGTGTACTACTTTCCTTTGTACCATGTCTCGATGTAATGACATTTTATCTCAATGTGTTTGATTTATCATGAAACACGGAGTTTCTCTGAGAGCTTCACACAGCTCGAGTTATCACAATGAATAATGGGATCCCATTTTCATGATCAAATACATCTGTCAAGAACTTGCGAAGCCACAACGCCCGGCGGGCCGCCATACTCAACACTATATGCTCTACTTCACGGTACTCAAGAGGCCACATGGCTACGTTTCTGGCGCACGAGGAAAACATAGCCGGTGAGTAAAACAACAATAACTGATGTGCTCTTCGGTCCATGTGCTCCCTGCCCAAAGGCGCATGCGGCATATCCTTGCAAACTCAAGTCTAGACTCTACATTGGAGGAATATCTCAATCCATAACCAAATGTGCCTCGTAGATATCTCAATAGATGATTTGCTGCTAATCAATGAGTTTGTCACCGGTTGACTCATGGAAGCTGACTAGAAAGTACATTCCTTTACGCAACATATATGCTCCGGTCGGTGTTAACGAATACATCAATGATCAATTAGGCGTAGATTATAAGTAGCTGGCTCAATCGCCGTGCGAATCCGGTAGAAGCATGATTAGTTTTCTTCAAATCCATCACCATTGGTGTAGGCATGGATTGTGTACATCATCTGGAAACTTCTTCAATATCTCCAGCGTATATTTTCCTTGACCGAGGAAAATCTCACCCTCACATTGCCAGACTTCTAGAATCATGGTAATTGCATCATACCGGATCCTTCATCGTCAAATTTAAAGTCAGTACTTGCTTGCATTCAGAATAATAAAGTCTTCACGAACCCGATAGCGAATAAGTCATCACATACAAGACTAGATCGGACACTTTCGTCTTTAACAATATGATAATAGGTTTTGATCAACAACGCACTCTTTATTTGGCCAAACTGTTAAAGAATCCATCCATCTTCATTTTCCAAGCATGAGGGGATTACACCTGCTGAAAGTCCATCTGCCAGGGCTTTCTTCAACCACACCTTGGATTTCTCGATAGTGTATCCGCCGAGAATCATACGAATTTTCGTTACAAACTTCTTCCACTCAATCACCGGTGAAGGGTTGTCTTTACATCCATTTGATGTAGTTTCCAACCTATGGATGCAACTAGTGCAATGATAATACGGATGGAAGTGTATCGGGCTACTTTAGCAAATGTCTCATCATAGTCAAATCCATCTACTTGTGAATCCCTTTGGCTACAAATCTAAGCTGTATTTCTCGATACTTTCATCAATTGCATGCTTGATCTTATAGATCCGCGAAGTCACTGGACTTTTTGGTCTCGAACAATATCCCACACATCATTCTTCAAGATGGTGATATTCTTACGTCATTGCATCTTCATTGCCGCTAACACACTGCTTCTCCATGACAAGGCTCGATATCAATGATGTGGCTCATCTCTACGAAAATCTTCGAAAATCTCTTTGGTCTCTTGTTCTCTGGGATGTACGCCGGTATGTCCCTTTGCCTCCCCTCTGAGAGTTTGTGAGGCCCCAGGCGGTGCTTTGCGGCTCTTTGCAATGTCTTTTGGAACATCAACTGCGGCGTGCTTCACAGAATCCTAGGGGATTTTTAAAATTACTCTCTAGTTGGTCAGAAAGTGATATTGAATTTTACCACTAAACCAGTAATTTACGCAGCATGCCATGTGTTGACATTTGTACCTTGGGAGGTGTTCCCCATTATTGCTTGACCTCAGCAGCACGGGGAAGGACATGACACTTTGTACCCTTGTACTTTGTCTATTTTCACTTTGACTTTGGTTAAAGTGAAATTTGGTCTACTTTGGCATAAAATGATTATTAATTCACAAAGGGGTGAATTTGGAGACATAAGTGGACTTAGGAAACTTAACCCAAAGTGGGTTTACATGATTTAGGGATGCATGGAGATCTAACCATTGGATTGATCTAATCCATCTATTTCTAGGTTTCCTAATTTTGTTCTAAGAGGGCGCAAAGGGTCTGAGGGTGCATTCTTCATGGAGAGCTTTGCTTGTTGTGAGAGGAGCACTTGAGTTATGGATATGAGATTAGTTGCATGAGGATTTGTGAGGGAGATCGCTTGATTTCATTGTTGGAGGCTTGGAGATACTTGCTTCATTTATTTCTTGGAGCTATTCTACATTTGAGAGGGGCGCATGAGTTTGGCAGGCTTTTTCTTTCTTGGTAGGATATCTAGCCATTAGATTGCGGTGAGATCAGTTGCAGAGGGTTGTCATTCAGCATAGTTTCATTGTTGTGGAGGGGTTTCTAGATTTGACCTTTTTTTGGTAGTTTGCATGAGGGGCGCGCCATTGAGGCATTACGTCAGATTTGAGCTTGTATACCTTCTCTTCTGGAGTTGCTATTTTATCAGGTTCTGGCTTGTATTTTGTTTATTGTAACCCTTCATTTGCTTTCTTCATATATACACATAGATCTCAAAGTGGTTTTCAGGAGTTTTGTCGAGTCATGTTGATAAAAATGCGTGTCTAAAAATGCATGATATTAGTTCTTAGATATGTTCATAATCTGGCTGTAAAGCGATGTATTAGGTGTGTTATGTTTATTTGAGTTGCATGTACTAATTTTATGACAAAAACGACGTACTAGAGCACCCAAAGTGAGAACATAACCGTAACAAATCAGCAGAAGTATTCAAACTGTTGGCTGTTATAAAAACAACAGAAAACTAAACAAGAGAAGACAGTGAAACTTAGAGCTTTCCTTTGGTCAAAGATAGACCAGAAGGCAAGTTGATAGGACTTAGAATTTTCACCATGTAACTGTCGTGTAGTAAAACCCTGTCGCGGCCATCATAAATGTGAGAAAACCCTCTGGCAGCCCCGAAAAAATCCTAGCGACAAAATCCTCTGGCGACAAAATCCCTGGCGACCAAAAATCCTCTAGCGACAAAATCCTAAGCGACAAAATCCTGGCGACAAAATCCTCATTGATGAAATCCCTCTGGCATTGATATGAAATCCTATCGACAAAATCCCTGCGTGACAAAAATTCTCTCTGCGGGTCTTAACAAATTTCTGTGGCGATTCTAGAAATGTAAATGGAAATAATAAATGATAAAACTTCCTTTGAAATCGACCCTTGGAGATGTTAGATGATGCCACGACCCATAAAACAATATTGGTGCTAACGGACATGACGCAAATTGTTGACAAACCTCTAGCCTTAGCTATGAAATCATGGTGCTAACTACAACCGAGAAAATTGTGTGAAGCAAAGTACTATCGGTTGGAGTTAAAGTGTGCCTAAATTGCTCTTTACAAAGTGCATTTCTGAAGGTTTCTTGCAGCTTTCATCACTCTTGTTTTGCTGTTGTTACAATCACTTTTGATACTTTGTTAAACTCATTTGCTGATTGATAAGTGACCCAAAATTTGTACTCGGCAAGCCACAATCAATAAATGCCTAAAGTGTTCACTAAATTGCCTTAGCGAGGTACTTTTTCTGAAGTTGTTTGCTGCTGTCATAACTGTTAATTTCCTGCTGTTATAGTGCTTTGACAACCTTTTAACCCAGAAAATTGCATGAAGCAAAGTACTATCAGTTGGAGTTAAAGTGTGCCTAAATTGCTCTTTACAAAGTGCATTTCTGAAGGTTTCTTGCAGCTTTCATCACTCTTGTTTTGCTGTTGTTACAATCACTTTTGATACTTTGTTAAACTCATTTGCTGATTGATAAGTGACCCAAAATTTGTACTCGGCAAGCCACAATCAATAAATGCCTAAAGTGTTCACTAAATTGCCTTAGCGAGGTACTTTTTCTGAAGTTGCTTACTGCTGTCATAACTGTTAATTTCCTGCTGTTATAATTACTTTGACAACCCTTTTTAAGTCATTACTTGGCTTATATTAATCTAGAAATTGTAAGTGGCAAAAGTACTATCATTGCAAGGTCTTTATTACATTATCCTTATAAGTTACAATTTCTGCATTTATTACTGTTGCTACACATCTATCTTTTATGCATAAACTTGCTTGGTAGAAGACTTTTATATTGAAGTCACTGAATGAAAGCATTGATATCATTGGTTATTATATAATGTTTGTTTCTTTGGTAAAGGGCAGGTATCATTCACCTTATTTCCCCTTAAGCCCCTTGACTCAACCATTCCAAGTGACTTCATTCATTTGAGTGACCTAGAGAGAGGGGTGTTATTACCTTGTCTTATCCTCCTGCATCAACCAACTAGGTCCTGGGATGTTTCTTTTGGAGTGAAGTTTTCCTCCTCCTAAAGAGAAAGAGGTTCCCTATTGGGGTGACAGTGATAGGGTTACCTCCGTGTTATGTCAATCTAGGCCTACTTGCCTCTTGGTTTGGGCAAGTATAGATTGTGCGATAACAATACTCACAACCACTCAAGGACGCTCGAGACATGGGTCGACACACATCTGTGTGTACTAAACCCAATACCCCAGCTAACCTGCTGCCACTGCTGGGAAAAGAAGCCTTGGTAAACTCACCAAGTGCACACCATCCACACACATCCTGATGCTCTCAACTTAACTGTGACACTCCTGTCACAGCCTCTCTCAATCCTCCAAGAGCCCCATGATGAAGGTGAGCCATCCTTCGATGGCACAAGTCACACAACTGATTGCTGTTGTCACTACCCAAAGAACGAAGTGGTTGAAAAAACAATCTGAATAGTTTCCCATCCCTCGCTCCAATCACCTGCCTTGAGGTGAGACGGGACCCCTTAGGGTGTATGAGGAACTCTGCCCCTCTTGTTTCCGTCCTTATACACACTTGCAAACGTGAGCTAAGTCCGACTCACTTAGTGTATCCTTGGAGGCACAATGCCTAGGTTCACAGCCCACGCTGTCACTTTGACTGGAACCTCTTCCATCTAGGCTCACTCCTAGGGAAGCCAAGGGGGGTAGTCCCTAGTTTCTAGATTAGTTTTAGAGTTAGGTTCTAGGAGTTAGTTTTAATTATTTACAAGGTTTGGGGGATTCTAATCCTAAGATGCACAAGCAGCAATGCAAGATGCAAAGGTTAGTATGTGAAGCAAACCTTTCCCTAGGGCAACTAAGACTAGTGCCTAAGATTGGGCAAGGGGTCAACTAAGTTAAAGGGTTGTTTGTTACAAGTAGATTACAACATTACTTACAAAGAATAATTAAACTCAAAGTAGGTACAAGATTTACAATTTAAAGAATGCTAGATTACAACAACAAGCTAACCAATTATTTATTTGTGTTTGTGTAGGATATCAAGAGATTAAAGCATCACATCACATTATTATCAAAGCATCAAGATCATCATCATCAGTACATTAAGAAGAAGAAAGGATAAGCACAAGTATTAGAGATGAAGACCAACCACCTTTAAATATTAAACCCACAAGTAATTTAAATGAGTTAAGTCCCAGGTTAAGTTGTTAAGCTTTCTTAAGGTTTTCAAATTTTATTAAGCTTTCACCAAAGCCTCCTCCTATTGCTAAATAATTGCTGGATTCTCAATAAGTGTTGCCACCCTAGCTTCACAGGTCAGCCCAAAACAAGAGTACTTCCCGGAGAGGACACATCCTGTGCGTTGTGAGACAATCCCCTGCCTACACCCTCCGTTGTTTTCCTCAAGCCCCGTTTTAGATGGTGAAGATGGTGGTCTAAGGTAACCTAAAGAGTCTATTAAGTTTATATATTAGTTAGGTAGACTTTTAGGAGTGTTTAAGAGTGTTTTAAAGATTTTATGACACTT
>SNQJ01S0085855.1:39493-52772 GCA_010110895.2 Picea sitchensis | reverse complement strand
AATGTTTCAATAAGCCACTTCTAGAGGGCTACTGACATAGTACCTGCACATGCTTTGCAATCTCAGAAATTTTCAAACCATTAGTCCCTTCCTGTGACAGGATGCGGAATAGTGCAGCCTTCAATGTTCCAGGAACCAAACCATGGTATCCTGTTTGACTGCCCTCCTACATTTTTAAGAAAGAAACAGGAAGAGAAAATGGTAAGTGTTTAGCTGACACAGTTCATTAAGACCTACAAACACTTATTTGCTAACAGAATTGTCTAACCCATCTTTCCCTGCTAGCTCCAGGAAGAACAAGTCGTGGATGCTAAAAACTTGAAATCATGAACTAGTTACTAAACCATTAGACTTTGCTTTTTAAGCTGAATAACATCAATGGCAAGATCAACTCTTTTCAAGAAACCAAAACAGGAAATCTGTAGTATCTTAAACCCTTGAAGTTGAAGTAGATAAATTCAGATCAAGTCCGTAGACGTCAATCAACATTAAGAAAAAACTGATCACAGAAATGACTCATTCTACCAAGAAGGATGCTTGTGATATATAAAATACATTAAACTCTACCCAGAATATCCAATATATTGGCAGCAATCCACACACAATAAATGTAAATAAACTATACAGGGTCCTGCAGGTATCCGATTATGAAATGTCATGTTGAAAAATGCAAAGGGAGTGGAACATACAATATAACACTTATTTAAGAAGGCATACAAGATAACACTTATTCATTTCTTGAATGCAACACAACACATCAAAACTAAGACCATTAGGGCCATACAGGCTCAACCTCCTGTCTCAGTTTTGCAGCTGCCATACAGTGGAGGCATGCTATTTGTGTAACGTACTTATAGTATAATCTAGGGTAGATAATGTAACATACCTAAATATATTACATACATATTAGTATCTAGTAACACACACACACACACATATGCATAATGCCTCACTTAATATAGTATTAGGAACCCTTTCCCTAGGGTCACGACTATTCATCGTGACCCACGCATTCCATGTTATATAAAGATATCACATTTATTCATTATAATCAACCACTTATAATATATATTAGATACAATTTATACTTTCAAGTATATTTTGTGTGTTTGAAACTTTGATACACATCAAGTGGTATCAGAACAGTTATTTTCGCTGGCCAGGTGCCAAACTTCTACAAGGTTTCGTTGCTCATTGGTTGGGTGCCAAATTTTCCGGGTTTCATTGCCCATTGGCCAGAATTTCTGCCAAATGGCAACAAAACTTTAGGCCGGGAAGACATCCACTTGATAGTCAACTTGGGTAGCAAAGACAATCCCAAATACATCAATTTGGGAACACGTTTCTTGGAAGCCACTCTGCAAGCTTGCATTCCATTCTGCAGCCATTTACTAGATTGATATTAAAAAAATAGTGTCACCTTCACTCCTTTAATTTCTGGTGAGTCTACTGCCATACAACAATACAAGAAGAAGAAAAATGAAAGAAAAGATTACAAATGAGCAATCAGTTAGGCTGCACTTGTTGCCTGCAGAATTGGGGTTGGACAAAAACATATTGGGGTCTCTAGATACCAAGTTGAACCACAACAAGGAAACGAAGAAACACCATATTAGTCCAATTCATTTATTTGATTCATCGGAGATTCAAGTGGTGTATCATGGGATTGATCAGGCATCTGTCCAATGTCCAAACAGGAGCCAAACTGTGATCTCAAGCCAGATAGAAATATTGTGACAGGTATAGGATTGATCGGTCGTGTCTCAATGAGGCATCGTTTAGGGTTCTGACATAATTAACAGCATCAATCAGGAAATATAGCAATCTTTACAGGAAATAAATCCGAAGCAACAGCTGCCATTTCTAAGGCAGAATACCAAATTCAAAACAACACCGTCAATAATTAATTCAGAACAAAATAATTCTGAAGAAACTGAGGAACTCTGGGTGTGTATTTATGTAGTATTAAAATTGTGGACACAACTCTGTTGTTCACAACCACCAACCTATATTCAAGCATCCAAGGGCATCCTTGCACATGATAGGGCACAAATCTGAATACCTACAGCAACCAATTCAAGCTGTCATAGAAAAATTGATGTTACAAGCCCATACATAAGCTTCATAATTCAGATCAGGAAAAGAGGGAGTACAAGATGTCAAGATCTCAACCCCGGGTCATCACCGTCGGGCTATTGAAGGATTCTTTCTCAAGCCATGAAGTCGATGCCTTACAAAATAGTCATCAAATAAAGTAAAATAAAAGCCCACCAACACAAGCCACTGTCACAAACTAAATCCATTGAGGATTAGGTGTGGAAGGGTTTGGCCAATCCAAAGCAACGCAACAGGGCCAGTCTCTTATCATACCCACATGATATTTGTCCTATCCAGGTGGCAACAGTACTTTGTATCGTTGCTCGTTCCTGTGTCAATGATGAAATATTATCTGTCCCTACAGTCACTCATCCTGTGTATTTGTGCCTCGACCCAATATCAAGAACATGCCACCTCATCTGCAACCTTGTTTTGAGCATCCCTAGTATGTCTGTGATGGCATGGAAGCTGGGATGAATTATAGAAACATTGGTCAAATACATCCTTCTTATTCAGGAATATTGCATACAGAATCACTGCTACAATAGTCAACTGATGACCTTAGAACACCTATCCAAGAACAAGATAAGATAAGATAAGATAATTTTATTAATGTCCGACTAATGACCACAAAAGTAGATCAAAAGGACTGCTGAGTACAATGATGTCAATACAATGCGGGAGTACCAAAAGGTCTCCTATAAAAAGGCGATAGGAAGAAAGTAAAGTGCAATAAGGTAGGGTAGTAGAAGGTGAAAACTACCCCGAGGCATGGAAAACCCTCGAACTCTAGCTCCTATACATTCTCGAATGATGGGGTGCATCATAGGAGAAGGTCCAAGGGAAAGAGGAAACAGAAGAAAGGAAATAGATCTGTCATGGAATGGAATCATCTCTCCTTCCATCCAGGGCTGAATGAAGAAAACCGAGTATAGTCAGGTGTCCTGAGGGGATTGGTGGGGTGTTTGGATCGTCTGCTGCACTATTGGCTGATAGAGGTAGTGCACCAACGAGGTCTGGGGGATCTCGCCCGTCCCTGGGGGGGGATTTGGTCTAGCAATGTCGCTGAAATCTCGTGAGACGAGGGAAGGTCCCAAGGGTCCGAACTGATCTGGAATCCGAGACTATGTTGGTGTCGGTCTGTCTCTTAGTGCCCCTTCCTGAGGGTAGCACCAAGAAGGAGGAGGTGATCCCCCGGATGGGGTTCGATCTTGTAGGAGGCTGACGAGTATGGGCTTGAAGCTTGAGGGCCTCCTATATGTACAAGGCTAAACACCGTTGATCTAAATACTTGAAGAAGCTTATGAGGGTCTGAGCCCCCCTAAATAAGCAATGAAACCACCCCCTGATCTCATAATAAATGAGGCAACGAAAGATGAAGTGCTCCTCAATCTCGACCTCCTATAACTGGCATAGCTAACAGATCCTGTCTAGTCGGTCGATTTGGTGATCTGTCTCTGCTCAAAGTCTATGAGAGTCGACTCTAAGCTAGCCTAGAGGAATGGGAAGAGCATGTACCCAATGTCGAAATGTATATTGTGGTCGAACGATGACCCCATCCCTAATCTCCAAGAAATGCTCAGCGTAAAAGGTCAACTAATGATGCACGAAAGGGTCATTGAGATGATATTCATTCTTTTGAAGTTTGAACTATGGTGTCTCTTCTAGGAAAAGGGTTAGAAACAATTCTACAAAGAAAATGGCTTCATTGACACTATGAACTAGCTGAAGAGGAATTGATCAGATTTAACTAGGCCATATACGCCAATTTCCTTTTGCATAAGGATGATGATGGTGAAGCTGAGAATTATACATACAAGCACATAACAGTAGTCAACTTCCAATACTTAAAATTTAAAACCAAACCAGAAGAAATAAATTCACAAGATGATTACTACTCACTACCAACTTCCAAGTTAACCAACACCTGAAGAGGAAGTACAAACACAAATATACAACATAATTACTACTCTCAAATCGTTGATCATGGGCAAAGGGTATCGATTCTTGAGCGTGATCTTGTTCAAAGCTCTATAATCGATACACATTCACCAAGTGTGCTTCTTGGGTACTATGATGATAGGTGACCCAAAAGTTGAGGTGTTTGAATGAATTATTCCCTGCTCTAGTAGTCGCTGCAACGCTTTCTTCATTTCATCTATTTCCGGGATGGACTGTCTGTACAACCCAATATTTCACAGTGGTGAGTCGAGTAACAATTGTATCTCATGTCCCACCTCCCTCTTAGGTGGTTACCCTTTAGGATTCTGAAACACTTCTCTGTATATCTACAACAGCTCCTCAACTTGATGTTTTTTCTCTTTAGTACATCCCTCCAGAGATGCCTTTACTTTTATCAATTCATCACCTAGTTAATTCTCTCTTAAGAAAAGAAATCCAAACTTCCTACTAGAATTAATCAATTTCTTAGCTTGGTTAGCACTTACCAGAGAGATCTTGGAATTACTTTTGTGTGCATTGATGATGAAAGACTTCCCATCCTTGATCAGGTGGTACTAGGTTTTCTCTCTAATGAAGATTACATCCCCCGTATACATGTAGGGGCTTCCAAACACTACACCACACACATCAAGTGGTACTTCATCTACCTCCACTTCATCAATATAGTTTGCACTTATAGCAAATTTGATCTTACACTATTTAGTGACCTTGAGCTTTGCATCCTTATTTACCCATCCCAGTAGACAAGGGTTACAATGATCATGAATTTCCAATCCAAGCTTGTTGACCAGATCATTTGTTATGAGGTTGGCTTGTGAACCAGAAATGGATAGAGCATCCACCTTTGTCTTTTTAACCTGGATCTTAATATGGAAGAGTTTAGCTATCTCCTCTTCCTTGTTATGAAGGCTACTCAAATTCACCTCCTTCTGCACTGTAGTGCAAACAATCTTTGCATCTACATCTGAGTTGCTCTCTACCTCATTGCTTGAATCCATGGCTAGCAGGTTCTTCTTGGCATCCTTCTTACAGCTCTTTGAATTCATCTCTAGATGTAGATTCCAACAATTATCTTTGGTGCGACCATCAATATTACAATGGTTGCAGTGGTTGTTTGGATCCTTCCACTGATGTGCAATCATTGTTATCTTCTCGTCCTTTCCTTTCCACTTATTTTTCCCCTCCTTGGAAGCATCTTGGTGGTCTTTCTGTTTGGAAACACTTGGTTGTCCTTTCTTATTACCTATATTATCCAAGTATTGTGCTTGCACATAGGCCTCATCAACTATCTTTGGTTTAAAGAGATTCACTTGCTTCCGTAATTCACTGCATAGACCCCCCTAGAAAATTTGGAGTACATCTGGGTTCTTGGGAGATATACCCAACATAATTGCCATTTTTTGAATTTGGTGGTGTACTCTTGCACACTCTACAATTGCCTCTACCTGAAGTGATGCCAACGAATCCATTGCTCCTCTACATACCCAATAGGGCAGAACTGTGATTTGATGAGGGTTTTAAATGACTCCTACTTAGTTACTGGGGGATCACCCTCTAGCCTCAGTGTGGCTTTCCCACTAGGTTAGGTAATAGCCATCTAATTTCAATCGAGCAAATGAAATTATTTACTCTTTTCCTATGTTATGGACACTTAACTCACCTTCGTAATGTTTGATGTCCACTTTCACTTCCATTTTAAACAAAGATTTTGAAGAAGTGATGACATTGGAACTTGGTCATTTTTTCTCTAGCTCTTTTTTCGACTCCTTTTCTGAGTCTTCATTATCTCCTGATTGCTAGTCCAATCCAACTTCTGAGTTAGAACCAACAACCTCCCCAGAAGGTCCAAACTTGTTCTCTAGCGCTACCATGAGGAGTGCCATGTTGTGAGAGATATTGATGACATGTTCTTCCAACTTCAAAAATCTATCCTCTACCTCATCTTGAGGGTTGTTTCTATCTCACACTTATCCTCATTCATCTTGGGATATGTCATGCCTTTGTCAAATGGGTTCTAAATTGCATCGGTTGGGCATCCTTTTCCATTCTACTCAATGGTTGAGCATCCCATTCTTTAAAGACGAACACAAAATAAGACAAAGTTGCCCTCTATCACTGCTTCTCTCTCTACTGGTAGCTGAGGGTCTTAGTACATCCTTAGAGGTAGCCACTATTGCTAGTAGGCTCAAAGGTATAAATCTAGGCTCTTCCTGCAACATAACCCACCTTTTTGTGGATGACATACTCGTATTCTGTGATGGTTCAAGGAACCTGATTAAAAAACTTCATGACATCTTAGATCTCTTCTATGAAACCACAAGAATGCAAATTAACATGGAAAAATCCACTTTAATATTATACGGACTCTCAGAGTAGGAAAGGATTGATACCTCCCAAATCTTCCCTTATCAAATAGGAGACTTCGACACTAGACTCCGATACATGGGATTCCATCTAAAAGTTAATCAGTACAAGAAAGTCAATTGGATATGGCTTTTAGCTAAGCTGGAAAAAAAAGTAAACACCTAGTACAATCGATGGCTCTCTCAAGGGGGCAGGTTGGTCCTGGTCAAGGCAATGCTAGAAGCCATCCCAGTTTATTGGATGTCACCAGCTTGGGTCCCGAAAGGTATCCTTGACAAGATTAGACAACTATTTTTTCAACTCCTTTGGTTTGGAGAAGCTGGGATGAAAAAATTGGTACTTGCCTCTTGGAAAAAGCTAGCAGTCCCAAAATCTCTTGGAGGTTGGGGGCTGAAGAAGGAAAAAGCTAGCAGTCCCAAAATCTCTTGGAGGTTGGGGGCTGAAAAACATCTTCTTTTCTCAAAATCCCTAGCAGCTAAAAATGCTTGGAGGCTCATACAAGGTCAGGGCTTTGGGCACAAGTGACCAAGGCAAAATATTTCCCACAGGCATCCATTGTGGACTGGATCCACAAGCCTCAGAAAAAATTGCAAAATGCTACAATCATTTGGAAAGCAATTCTGTCTGCTTTCCCCTTGATTGGAAATTGGCTAGACTGGAAAATTGGAAACAGAGAATAAGTGCTCATTGGTATAGACCCTTGGATAGGGAGCAAAGAAGATTATAACTCCCAGCCCATCCTATCTGTGAGCTCCATAGAAAAGGTTTCTACACTTTAGGACATATAGATGGTTATCCTGGAGAGAAATAGAGCTTAGAGAGGAAGGTGCAACAACTTGGGGATCTTAATAAAAATCCTCTAAAGCTCCTTTGTGACTCTAACTGAACAAGATGATCAATTTGTTTTGCCGCAGAATCCAGCCAGAAACAGTGAACCAAAGATCGGATACAAAGCTCTAGCTCAGGAGGATAGGGAAATTCCAGTGCTGGTGAGAAAAAAACTCTGGAAACTCAAATGTCCAGCAAAAGCAAAAATCTTCATGTGGCTTCTTTTAAACAATAAGGCACTTATTTGGGATAAGATAAACTGCAAAAGAGGAGCTTTGAAGGCCCAGGGCAGATGTTGCCTATGTAAGAGTGAGGCTGAAACTAACTCTCATCTCATCCTACACTGCAATTACACTTCAAAAGTTTGGAAGGAGGCATACAGAATTACAGGGTTGAAAAATGAATGGAAAGGTGACTCAATTGATACAGCTCTAAAATCTTGGATCTCCAACCCAACAACCTCAAATTATAAAGCTCTTCCACTTACCATTGCCTGGGGGGTCAGGTTAGCAAGGAACCAAATGTTGTTTGAAGATAAAGAAATCGTCCCTTTAAAATGTGCCATGCAAAGCATAAATATACTATCAGCAATCCCACAGCACTCAAGGACACATTCTCCAGCAAGGACACTTCTAGACCCTGTAAACAGAGACATGCCTTTGGCATTTTTTGTTGGAGCATCTCAAAGGAATTCTCCACCGGGAGGAGCTAGAGGTATTCTTCATTTATCAAATAATCACAGCATCTCCTTTTCTGCTGGCATAGGCAATGAAACAAATGTGAAATGATAGCTCTCAAGCTCACTCTATGCTTGGCTCAAGAAAAAGGCATTTCTCATCTTCACATTTATAGGGATTCCCTATTGGTCATTCAATGGATGAATGGAGTCTTCCACCTGAAAAATTTCACTTTACTTTCCCTATTCCAAGATATAAAGTGCAGCTTATCTGGTTTTACTCACATCTCCTTTGAACATATCTACATGAACAGTAACGTCAAAGCGAACAGATTACCAAAAGCTGGATTGGCACTCGACAAAGGTGCCTGGATAATATTGGAAACTAAACAAGTCCACACCTCAGAATATTTTCATGAATCCTGATTTTAAAATGCTGTAATACAATTTCACTGCTTGCATTTATATGTACTTTGAAGACTTTCAGGTTATTGATGAACTATGAAGAATGGACAGGGATATGACTTTTTTTGGTATACTTTTCCAGTCATGTATATACTATAACGACAGCAGAAAGCAAAATCAGATGCATTTTTGTAATCTTATACAGTCAGATTTTTTTGTTTCCTTAGATGGAGTCCATAGGGACAGGCCATACATATGTGGGCAAAACTTGCCAGCTGGAATGCCCATCGGCATATACTATTGTAATTTTGTTATAAACAGTAATAAAATTACTAGATTTTTTTCTTCGGGAAAAAAAAAGTTTAGAGAGGTGATTAAGATCGATAAGTGTCCCGTAACATGCACTGAGACAACAATTCGAAGATCAGTGAGAATTGAATTCCAGCTTTATGCCAAACTAGTGAATCTCTAGGTCAGTCCATTTTTAGTATTTACCAGTGTCTTTATATTAACTAGATAAAAATTTAGACCAACCTTCCAAATTACAAAAGAAAATATTAGAACATATTAATACAACTCCATAGTCGGATTGTCTTTTCAAAAATTAAATTTCCTGGTGATGGATCACATTGGCTTGGTCTGAAGCGTTGAGCTAAAAATGAATGCTGCAGATTTTCTAGAACATTCCATAAACAATGTTTTTCCCATGTCTACATATGGATCTAACCTTTCATTCACTGGATACAGTCCACCCATGGCTTCCCTATGACTAGTGTTGCCAGAGCGTTCATCAAAGTGGGACACAGGAGTAAGAGCACGGGAGTAGTGCTTCCCAAAAAGTTGGGAGCTCTCCATACACACACACATATATATATTCCAAGGAAAACCTTGTGGGAAAACCCAAGGGATGCTTCCCCACAATCGTCGATGGCATCTCTAGTAAACCCATTGGCATAGACTAGTACACCTAACCCAAGGGGATTCAAACCGAACACCTGGTAGCACTAAACCAGCCAAAATTGGCCTCACTATATGTGTGTGTGTAGGGACGATTCCCCACAATCGTCGATGGCATCTCTAGTAAACCCATTGGTGTAGACTAGTACACCTAACCCAAGGGGATTCAAACCAAACACCTGGTAGCACTAAACCATCCAAAATTGGGCTTACTATGTGTGTGTGTGTGTGCATTTCCAAGGAAAACCTCACAAGGAAACCCAAAGGATGCTTCCCCTAGTAAACCCAGTGGCATAGACTAGTGTGCCTCACCCAAGGGGATTGAAACTGGGCACTTCGAACACAGAACAAGCCAAACGCCCAGCAACATTGATGACAGCTATTGCACATTTTTTCTATATATCTATATCTATCTATCTATCTATCTATCTATCTATCTATCTATCTATATATATATATATATATTCGATTATCTCAAGCATAGATATAGATAGATTGATAGATTTGATTATCTCAAGCATAGATTTGATTATCTAGATTTGATCATCTGAGTGCTAGTAGTAGGAAAATACTATAATTTTAAATACTATAATTTTAAGAAGTTAGAAATGTGACTCGTAGTAGAATAGAGCATCAACCATTTAGTACAAGTCTCGAGACTTTGTAAAATGTATTTAACTATTAAAAGTTGCAAAATTTAAATTCAGATAGCATGAACTAGAATAGGAAACAAAGTTGAACCAAATAACAGCAAACTCACAATTAGAAAGTTATAAACCAGGTCATGAGAAGTAGAAACAATTCTCTGAGAAGTAAATAAATGAAATAAGAAACAATTCAACTTAAATAAATGAAATAAGAGAAACAATTCAACTATCTATTGTTGTTTCTTCTTGCCACAAGCAATTCTCAAAACCCTAATAAGTGATGTGTGAAATGAGTCAATGGTGGAATGAGAAATGAAGATGAATTAGGTCTTTGACAAGCTCTAACACTCTTCCATTGGATGTGGGGCCTATTGGGGCCTTCCCATAGCCCCAATTAAAAAAAATGAAAAAACTAGTTGTATTCACAAGAACACTTTGGAGCGCACTATAGGTTGACAGCGTTTGGGAGTGCATCTAGGTAGGTCAAGAGTGAGCTCAGAAAAACACTCTCGATAGTGAGCATTTCATGAGCATGCTCCCAAGAGATTTCTCATCCACAGTGCACTTTGGAGCAAGAGAAGCTAGGAGAGGAGCATTCCCGTGCAACACTGCCTACGACATTATGTTTCCAATCTAAATTGTGAGGTTTACATAACAATGTTAGTGCATCCAAAGGACCACGCATTAGGGTACTCCTTTGATGAACTGACTCCCAAATCTATTTTGTATTGTTCTCTAGATTGTTGATTGCTACAATCAGTTCTATATACAAAGATGTGAGACGATATGCATGGTTAAGATGCATAAGCTCTTTCAGAGATCAAGATCTCTGTTGAAATATTTTCAAGAAAGACGAGAATATATATATTCCCTGTCAGCAATATACCTAGATTACCTTATTAACAGTTTTACTAAGTATTTGCATTTCCTTCTTTCGCTTTGGACAAAAGCCAGCGTCCACCGCAACTTGCCTCAAAATCTCTGGCCACGTAAGGGGATTCAAGAATTCTTTCCAGACTTTAACATCAAAGCTTCGACGTTTTACCTGTAAAAGGAATACCAAGTTTGAAAGAAATCTTTATCACTAGAACCTTTACAAAAAAATTCATATAAAAACTATGGATGTTTATGTAATACTAATATTCAATGAACACAGAACAAATATCTAAAGATTTGAAACATGCGATAAAAATGGACTCTGCGGACAAAAAATGTGAATATGTATTCTCATCAGCCAACAACAATTAAAAGAAAAATCAGTAGCATGCTTTTCAAATTTTTAATTAAATAATCATTCTATAGAAGTTTTTGATATTTATTTAGCCATACAGTACAATAAAATCATAGAATAATAATGCAAAATACTCACCCATTTTCCATGCTAGCATTGTTTCTAACACCCAAAGATGGTTTCACATCTGTGAACTCTGTCAAATTTAAAAGCCTTGCTGGATATGATCAGTTGTGAAGAACCTAAGCTCAAGGTACTTCCTAAAGGTAGCAGAAGGAAGCACAGCTCATAGAATGATCATAGAGTCACAGAAGGATAGTTTCAAACATAGGAAATATATATATCTCCAATAAGATGCACAACACAATGGCAATTAAAAAAGGAATGGGTTAAATAATATGTCTGTTATTAGTAAAGTCACAAGTCAAATGTTAGTGAGTTGAATATTACTATAGTTAGTAAGTTGTCTCAAGTATCTTTCCCACATGCATTATATACTGATTATAACGTGGGATATGAGAGTCTATAAACATGTTGTGTAAAATATCTACCCTGCGGGTTTCATGTGTTGAAAAAGAGTGGAACATGAGATCATCTAAACATCATATGTAACCTTTGACAGGCATATACTTGGATTTCGGTGAATGATTTGGTTCCTCCTTCAGAAGTAGTTTTCCTTGGGGATGTCTATCCTCCAACTCTAGGATTGGAGGTGCACCTTACCCCTGGATGTATAGGTGTACCCACCTTGTAATTTTGTGGAAATATTATACTAATATAAGGCTTGTGTATTTCATCTACATCTGTTCCAATATTCTGGTGATTGTTCCATTTCTTTTATTGTGCAAATTATGAAAATCAAACACAGATTATACACAGTAAATCATTAATGCCTTGCTAATACATATCATGTCTGGCTCCCTTCTATTAATGTGCTGTGACACTTTATTATCTAATGCTAACACTTATTATCTACAGTACTTTATTAACTAATACTAACACCTAGCATTAACACCTACTAAAATACATGGATATGACCATTACATTGATTTTATCACCCTCCCTTAATGGCCATATCAGACACAAGTGCTTGTCCCCAAAACTCACAAACTTTCTAGGCCAGGAACAATGGAAAAGATGTCTGCAGTTTGCTTCTGAATTGTGCAATGATGTGGCTCCCACTYCCAATTAGCCATTGAATGTGATGATGATGAATGTTTACGTGCTGAAAATTCTATATTTTGGGGTCCATATCCTCATATTCCAATGTCAATTGTATGCACAAAATGCCTATCTCAACTGCACACCAAAAATTAGCTTACRATGCCTCRCAAAATGAGAGATATAGCTGACTGCATGACATATACCCAGCTCAGTTTATGCAAGATATGCCAAGCCACCAACCATCATTGAGTCTCTCACAAACTCAGAAATGCAAACTGCTATGAAAAAATCAGATTTGTGTGTTTTAGATTAAGAGTTATTTAGTTCATAATGGTCATCTAAACTATAACAGCTCAGTTTATGCAAGATATGCCAAGCCACCAACCATCATTGAGTCTCTCACAAACTCAGAAATGCAAACTGCTATGAAAAACTCAGATTTGTGTGTTTTAGATTAAGAGTTATTTAGTTCACAATGGTCATCTAAACTATAAACTTGGGCATGTTATTAAAGTCACTTGTTGACTTAAGGGCATGCTCTCTCCATTTTATTATCCAAGAAATATTTCTCTCTTCCAAGTTCTCTTCTGTTTATGGTTTCTTTGTGTGTTCGGTTTTTTTGTAATAAGGTATCATAGCCATGGGTTATGGGAAGTAAAAGCAGGTGAAGACCTATGGACTGCATAGATCAGTGATAGATGAGATACTACTATTCAATACACATCGAGAAACCGAAAGGGATTTCGGTCAAAGAAAGCTAATTATATTTTTACTTTCAGGTTTTTAATCCGGGTTTATTTTTCCAAAAAAAGAGAGAAACAGTAAGGTCATACTTCTGGTCTTAAAAGATGGTTAGGTTACTTTCACCCGATTTAAAGCTAGCTTTTTTTTCTTAAATTTATTTTAAAAAGAGGGACTAAGAAGTCTAAAGGAAAAACAAATTTTCTT